>PNEQ01014819.1:119145-158884 GCA_003012365.1 Medauroidea extradentata
TGGGTATAAAATTAAAAAAAAAAAAAAAAAAAACTGAAAACGACTCATTTACTAACTAGACGAGCTCTGTCGTGGGTCTGGAGTGTTTGTGAGACAGAGATTTGTCCCATAAAATTATTAAATGTGGTATTGATAATATGGCGATGGCCTTAAGTGAGTGAAGAGATTTTGGTAAGCGCTTAACATCGAGGTCTTCAGCGCTGGTAAAGGGTGATATGGTGTGAGTTTGGAGCAGCGCCGGAATGAATTGTCGAGGGAAACGGGAGATTCCCGAGGAAACCCGCCGTCCAGCGGCATCGTCCGGCACGATTCCCACATGTGAAAATCCGGGCACCGACCCCGCCGGGAATCGAACCCGTATCGCCTTGGTGGGAGGTGAGAGGTCTGACCTCTCAACCACCGCGGCCCCGATGGCCTTAAGGCGGTCGTCTGGTTATGGGCGTGGTTGTGTGTGAGGCGAAAAGCAGCGATGAGCCATTACGAGCGAAGTCGGCCGGTACATGTATTCTGACATCGCCTCAACGCGTAAATGCGCGCTCATCATTCCCACCGTAAAGTTCTTTTTTTTTTCCTTGTGGGACCTTAGGCGGTGACCACATATCATTATTGAACCTATCACTGTAGCAAAGTGCAGTGTAATTGTAGACCTCAATTCTGAACGATTTTTGTACACATACCTTGGAAACAACAGTCTGGAAAAGCTGATTTTAGCCTAGTTTCACGTGCCTCCAATGTGAGTGGTGTCTTAACAAGGCACATTCAGAAGTAGGCTGAAGTGTGTTTTCTATTCGTAGATAAGAATTGTGAACGCATGTTTACTGGTCTCTGAGAAAAAACGTAATTCCGAACACGCTGCACGCAGTTCGAGCGCCAACCAGGCGGCCGCCTTAATGGCGCTGCCAACCTAACTCACAGCAAATGAATTTATATTGGTGGGGGATAATGTTAAAGGTAAAGGCAATGTAAATGGGCTTTACGTTTCGTCGACAACGTCATCATCGACGGTGACGTGTAACATGACAAAGGCATGAACTTAAAATATAAATCGGCAATGACCGTTGCTAAGGAATTATTCCAGTATTCGCCTTTAGCGATTTCGGTAAACTATGTATGGAAAACTGAAATCAAGATGGCCGGAGTCGGGATTCGAACTCTGGACCTCTCTAATACGAGACTAATGTGTTATCTCTCGGTAAACCAAATTTAAAATTAATCCAGGTAACTTTCAATGATGATTCTTTCATTCATACAAGTTAAAAATTGATAGTTTCCAAAGAAAACTGCTGCATTGAGAATCCTTGATATAGTGATGTTTACTTATTAGGTAACAACATTTTTTTGTTAGAATTAAATTTTACAAGAGTGAATTATTATTGAACAAAACATTTTAAATCTATAAATTTCTTACTAATTTTAAACTCGAGTTATTTTGGTTTGGAAGTATTATCATTTAAGTTTATGCGTTCAAAAGTAAATTAGTTAAATGTTGATCTTTCATTTAAATTACTTAACAAATGTTTAACAGGCAAAGGCCTTAATTTGTCTCCGTCTGGTGCAACAGAGAGAGAAAATGGCGGATGGATAAAACGGAAGCGTTTCAGGAAGCTGTCAGGTCGAGCACAAACCCTCGCAGAATAATTTGTCAGACTAGATTTATAAACTGAGAGAAACGTTATTTGCATGTAAAATAAAGGTGTCGCAGCAGACACAGCGGCGAAAAGTAATACTATAAGCGGGACAAGTTGAGCAAAATAATTTGTTCGAATCTTACCAAGTGCCTTACCTCGTTAATAAAAGTGAATTATTTCTACTGTGCAGTTAATAGAGGCAGGAAGTTTTAGCGAAGATATTTTTGCCCCACTTTGTTTCAGAGACTTAAGTGTACGCCTGCATCTATGCTGCGTGGCCAGTGATTGGAAATTTTAGCTCCCAGCGTCTCTGCGTTCTATCCGCAAATCACTGGCGTGTGGTGTCCCAGTTAACCTTGTTCTGATTGGTACAGTCCTATAAGCGACGTCACTTCACAAAGACGTTGAATCAGAGCTGCGTATGTGCACGCCAAGCATGGAAACAAACTGGGGCAAAATATATCCGCGAAAACTTTACGTCCCTAGCAATTAAGGTAGGAGATAGGTAAGGGATCGCTTTTCTTCCCTAAACCAACAGGAGAATCACCGCTCGTGCCGCCGTTATTTTTTTTTAACACATCAAAATGGCAGGTTGTTTCGAGTACAGTCAGTAAAAATTTAAAAGGTTATTCTTTAAAACAGTTTTCCCCATCTTTATGAACATATGATTATAGAGAAAAATATTACTCCGAAAAAAAGGCCTGTCCATAAAGTTGGAAAAACCTTCTACTTACGATTACGCATGTTTAAAATGTTTTGTGTATGTTGACTTTAAAAGCTTGGAGATTTCAATTCGCATTTTTGCATTACCCTGTGTCGGAGCCGCTGAGTTTTTGTGATAATAATTTTCTACCCTATTGAGTTGATGTTTTGTGAACATATTCAGCTTTGCTTCTTGTTCTGTGGCTGGGTATTTAGAACTCTCGGCAAATAACATGTGGCAGTAACATTATTATTGCCACAGTCAAATAAGACCGGCGCTTCTGCACAAATATTCGGAAAATTACTAAGGACCTTAAGAATTCGTGTTTCTTTCAGGCACAGGCTAGACTTAACTGTACGTTCATGTCACTATCGCATTTGGACCTTGACTTTTTTGTAGAGAACCGGAAATTACGTGAGTTTAATTGAGACCAAGATATATTTGAAATTCCTGTACAAGAAAGTAACGTTTGCGATTAGGTCATCATTAGAGATTATGGTTTATCGCGGGAAAACTTGACTATTTGCTAGGCTTCATGAGTACGTTCAGCTTATCCAAAGAATACTGGCTTTTCCTTGCACGCGAAGCTACTGCCCTATTTGACTAAGCCAATAAGAATACCGCTATTTTAATATTTGATGCACGTTATTGGTCTATAGACAGCTACGTTGTGTCAGTGTTTTCAAGGATATGTTGGCACAAAACATTTTCACGATATACTACCAGCATCTCTAGTCATCATGTATAATAATTAGAGATGTTGTATATCGCAAACATTTTTGTACCAACATATCCTTGAAAACACTGTAGTTTCTTGTGCCATGTATGATTGGGTGATGTACGTCTGACACACCGTAACTGTCTGCAGACCAATAATAAGCATCAAATATTACAATAGCGGGATTCTTATTGGCTCAGTCGTACATAAAGCCAATAATCTTATGGTAGGCTGAACATACGTTGAAATCCAACAAACGTTTAGTTTTCCCGTGATAAACCATAACCTCTATCCATAATATCTAATAATACTAGTACTCTAGTTTGACAAACCAATAGCAAGTCTACAATAGACCACACCTCTGACTCTCACTTTGCCTTGTTAGACGTTAAACTGGGCACTCACTGGAGCAGTAAGTATCTGAGGACATAGTATACACAGGACTGTGCAGTCCAGCCTGTTGGTCGTTGAATCCACGAAATATCCGGGTCTCTTCTTATTTCTAGGAACCTGAACAATTCGCGTTTTCTGTTAGGAACTAGCTGGAATTACAGCGGTAAGTTCATGCCAATTTCTCAATTGGCCCTTTACTTATTTGACTAAGGTTAACTCTACTACAGGTTAGAAAGAAAATACGTTTTCTTATTGGAGAGCTTGGCACAGGGAAAATTTCTGCCACTAGTTTCGCTTCAATCGCTAAGAGACCAGAAAAATACGAAACCGTAGTAAAATTAAATATAAATAAACGTTGAACTTATATAAGTAATTTAATTTAATTTTAAAGTGAAAAGAAACCGATTTGGCGTTTTAAATTATCAATTTAATGTAACTTAAAATTCAGGAAAGTTCTGTGATTGGTCAGTTTGGTGCACTAGCGACACCAGCGCTCAAGTGGCAGAAATTTTCCCTGTGCCAAACTTATAACATTGATCTTTCTAACCTGTAGTAGAATTAACCTTAATTTGACACATCATGGAAGTCACCGAGTCAATAATTAAACATGAAACGAATGTAGGTCCTTATCACTGTGTCAGCGTGCAACCATTGAGTAGTTGCTTTACATATATATTTAGAGGCTAGCCGACAGGTAATTGAACTCGCAAGTTTTTCCAGTCTCTACAAATTACCATGAAGCAGAAATGCAAATGCGAATGGAGATATTAAGGTATACACTTAACATGTAGGTCTTCAGCGCTGGTGAAGGATGAAACGATGCGAGGTTGGAGCAGCCCCGGAATGAATGGGCGGGGGAAACGGGAGATCCCCGAGAAAACCCTCCGACCAGCGGCATCGTCCGGCATGATTCCCACATGCGAAAATCCGAGGGCCGACGCCGCCGAGAAGCGAACCCGGATATTCTTGATGAGAGGTGAGTGCTCTAACCGCTGCGCCAACCACGGCTCGTAAGTACAGATGTGCACGTAAGGCATTGCAACAAATTGTGCAACATTATACTCACTAAAAAGCGGTAGCACTAAACACGTACCAGGTCCTCTTAAAATAAGAAACGGGAAGGATTACTTTTCTGCCGGCCAGGCCACAGAAGCGAACGAAAGGCTACGCTGCAAAAAATGCATAAAACTACACATGCATTTACTCGGTAATTTCACACCTGTGTGTGTAATTTTCGAAAACAACTATATTATGTGAAATTTTACACAAATATTTCCAGAAATGGAATTCGGTTATGCATGTTCCTAACGAAAAAACCGTAACATATGCAGCTTAAGACGCAAACATTTATATATGAAATTACATTAATTTGAGTATGTGCAAAACCACACAGCAATGTAGTGCCATTCCTTTAATCGGCGTAGTTTGTTTTTACAGTGCAGTCACAGTTAAAACTCATACGTGTCTTTTAAATCGAAGTAGACATAAAGAGTAATTTTGCAGCTACTGTAATAATGTAAATTTGCTTTACTATGTCAGTCGACAAAATATAAATTGTAGATTTATATTTGTCCTTACGGTTTAGTTATTGTGTTACCGTCATAATTTAAACGCTATAATTTATGTTAGGGTTTTAATGTTGTACATATTTATTTCAAAGCTACGGTAATTGTTGAAATTTGCTGTTACATCTTTAGGAGGGAAATAGTGAATAAGAGGAAACTTACTAAGTCGTGTCTGCGAAATCGTCTAATCCTCTGCACAATTTAAATGAAGCTACATTGTCTATAATTAAAAAACGTCGCAGTTTACTGCAAAATGTTCAAGTTTTTGTTTGAAATTATTGCAAATCTTCATTAACAAATAATTATGTACTTAAGTCCGGGTTATAACTTACATACTTTATCGCGTGATTTTTGAGGCAAGTGTTATTAGCGTTCTGTTACAGGTTAAACTCAGACCAGCTAACGGATGACACCTATCATTAGAGACCTGAACATTTCGCGTTTTCTTTTAATAGCAAGCTAGATTTCCAGCAACTGCAGGCCTGTATCACGTTCATAATTGGCCGTTGACTTCCTCGACACTTCATGGAAGTAGTTGAGCCAATAGTAAAACAGTAACTGAATACAGGCCCATTTCACTGTGTCAGCGAGCCGCTAATAAACAGCTGCTGTCTGCACGATTACACATATATTCTTGGAAGCTAGCCTACATGTCAGTCAACCCGCGAATTCTTCCGGCCTCTAACTATCATTATTGTGCGAGGTGACAAGTTGCCCAAAATTACCTTGAACGTTAAAAATATTTTCAGAGCATCAATAGTTTAAATTACTATACAAATCGTTAAATGCAGTATATATTGCTGTATTGTAACATTTTGTTTTTCAGACAGTGAAATATAAGTACCAATATCAGACAGCAATAGTGCGAAAATTTAAAGTCAAAAAAGAAAAAAATACAGTGTTAATGTCCATGTTAGATTTCATATGCAAACGCTGGTGTAAGAAATATATTCAACACTTCATTGTCAACAAAGTTTTATACTATATAAATATGATAAATAGGGGGCATTCTTAATTTTAAGTTGCACTTGTGGTCCTGTGGTTAAAACTCTAGATTGATAAATAAAGGGTCGTACTTTTGAATCCTGGTAGAAACTTAAAACATTTTCCGCTGGTTGGAAGTTTTCTAAATGCGCAGTAATAAATATTCGTAAACAGCATTG
Organism: Medauroidea extradentata; assembly: GCA_003012365.1. Lineage (NCBI taxonomy): Eukaryota > Metazoa > Arthropoda > Insecta > Phasmatodea > Phasmatidae > Medauroidea > Medauroidea extradentata. Next base: position 125,316 of record PNEQ01014819.1, read on the forward strand.
AACAAAATTAATGAAATTATAAGAAATACTGGTTTTACATCTTGTGCTTGTAAAATTATAACAACAGTGACCATTTATTTTTATGTGACAGTATGTGTAATTTGACACAAGTGTCATTTACAAATAGTGATTCACTGGCCTAGTTATTTTACAAATATGTCTGGTTTTTCATACACCGACGAATTGTAAAATTACAAAAACAGTGTTAAAACACACTCACCTTGGTGAAAGCACTGCAGCCACTTACGGTATGTGTAAAACTACACAATAATTTTACAGTGTAGAGCAGGCGGAGTTTTTCTCCTCGGCGTTAAAGGCTCGAAGAGGTCAGATTACCACTCCGGCCGCGTTTGACCTCCATTAAGTGTGCCCGTTACTCACCTTGAAGTGATGGGAGCGGAGCCCACCGCTGGCCGAATTCAAGCCTTTTTCTTTTATTCATCACTTAGGGTAAGTTTACAATTGAAAACTTAGGCATTTATATATGCGCAGGGGTGGAAATTCATCGTAGGAAAAATTAATTGTTCACTAGACTTCAATGTAATGTATAGAAACGGGAAAAATTCGCGGGTTCATTGACCTGTATTATAGCCTCCAAGAATACCGTTGTATTTAGGCAGTCATTATCTGCTTGCTGGATGCTCACTGAAGAAGTGATACAGCATGACTAGAGATCATGATATATCGTGAAAATGTTTTGTACCAACATACCCTTGAAAACACTGTAGGTATTTTTTTTTTTTTGCAAAATGTATGATTCGGTGATATACTTCTGACACAACGTAGCTGTCTGCAGACTAATAACAGGCATCAAATTTTTCAATATTGGTATTCTTATTGGCTCAGTCAAATAGGACAACAGCTCCAAGCACAAGCTAAAGCCAGTAATCTTCTGGTAAGATGAACGTGTGTTGAAATCCAGCAAACACTCAAGTTCTCCATCATCTCTAAACATGAGTGACTTGAGTCTGTATTTAGTTGCTTCTATACCATAGGTTTAGCACCCTCCAGACAGTGTCAAATACGCAAAGGTTCAATTGAGGAGTTTAATAGAAGAAGGGCGCATTCTCAAAAAGGATATTCTGATACATTGAGGTTTGTGTTGTATATGGTATTTCGGAAATACAAATGAAGTTGGGTACATACTGTAAATAATCTGATCTTAAAAGTGTTAACTGTAATCTCTCAAAGAAATGATAAAAGAAAACTACCAGTAATTCCATAGATGTTGGTGTGCACAGATGATACATTACAAATTAAAATACTCTCGTAACCTTTATTGCTGGAGTACCTTAACAAAACTGTGAGGGAATATACTAAACAACATGGCGGTTTCATTTAAACTGTTACTCGAAAATAGGCGCATTGTTATATGTGCCTGTCTTTCGAAAACCTCTTCAATTGGGAGAGTGACACGAACATACAGTTGTTTGGATTCAAGCTTGTACCTAAAAGAAAACGCGAATTTTTCTATTGTAACTCCATCTTTATGGGGCGAATGGAACAGCCACTACATTTCCGACCTGACATTCGACCTTTCGAAACAGTCACTACAGACCACATATGACGCTAACTCCACCATTACATTAACGAAAGCTATCGTTTACGTGTTGCGTGTGGATTACGGCGGCCGCCTACCTCACGCTTCAAATGCGTTGCAGTGTGTTCGTAAACAAGTTTTTGCTACGAAAATATTCCTCGTGTGCCCACTGTGACCAACGTACGAAAATAAAACAAACTTCAAACAAGGTCGGAATCTCATTGTTTAGACACCATGCTTATTAAAAGCATTGTTTTTAAGCCCTCCAACATGGCTAAAAACGTACTTTTAAGACTTCCGTACTTCAAAATGTACTAACCGGATGTATGTGAAACTCAGATTGTGACCTGCACTGAACTTAGTTGCAGACTTTCCACCAATAACATTATATGGTCATCGCTTAGAGTCCCATAGTCAGTGGCGGCTCGTGGGTTGTTGCTAGGTAGGGCTGCAGTTGCCAAGAGATGTACAGGGTTGTGCGCTGGTTGACTCTACAGCCACTGACATGCTGATGTGCAGGTGCCCCTTACTACTGAGTGGTCACAACACATCTAGTAGCCGGCAAATATTTCATGGTCGTTGGTCTACGGCGCGTTCATCAATAGTGTACAGTGCCGACTGTCTGCAGCCCCACCTGGCAACAACCCACGAGCCGCCACTGCCCATAGTAAAAACCGTTTGGCGGTATCTTGTACGCTAATTCAGCGCTTGGCTCGTTGAGGCGACGCGGTATTTGATGCGCGCTTCAAGGTCGACCTTACTGCTCCGTCGCTTTAGAGACTCTCACGCGCGGGTAGGTGAAATACGCTGCTGTGAGCCAGCGCGTTTTCTTGGGGTTTTCTCGCGGTTCTACAGACACCTTCACGTTGCACCTGCAAGGACTTTGTCTCTAGTTGTTAGGTAAGGACAGGACAAATGTTTGCGCCACTTTATTTCAGTGCCTTATGTGCACCCCTGCAGTTTTGTTTCAATGTTATCGGCAGCATGTCTCATTTGTCTGCACCAGTCAGAATAAGATTGCGGTTTTCAGTAAAATGTTAAAGACACTTAACAGTTGAAAACCTGCCAATCACTGACCATGAAGCATAGCTGCAGGTTTGCACATGTAGGGCCCGGTAATTTTCGCGAAAAGATTTTTGCCCCACTTTGTTTCAGTGTCTTACGTGTACACCTGCACCTCAACTTCATGATTATCGACAGAGTGTTTTTGTGCAGAGTCGTTATTCATTTGACTGTGCCAATCAGTACACGGATAACTGTGACACGTCACGTCTGTGATTTGTGGGTTTAACTTCCACACGCTGGGTGTTACGGCATCCAATCACTGACCACAAAGCAGAGATGCAGGTGCGCACGTAAGGCACTGAAACAAAGTGCTGCAAAAATCTTTTCGCGAAAACTACCGGGCCCTACACATGAGCCACTGAAACGAACTGGCGCATAAATATTTTTCTTGTAAAATAGGGGCCCCTACACGTCGCTAATAACCGTTAAACTAGAACTGCACGCGTGCACGTAAGGCATTCGAACAAAATTACGCAAAAATATTTTCGTGAAAACTACCAGTCCCTGCTGTCAGACCAAACTTTTCCCTCTCGACTTTATTTAAATCTTTACTTTACTTAATTAGCAAAAAAAGTGTTTAATGAATGTAACCATTACTCTTTGGCGTATTCTTGTGGTTTATGGATGCGTTGACTACAGCCAAACTAGGCTTGTTTTCTCTCCATTTTTTTTTTTTTTGTATTTCGTTTGTTTTTCTTAGAATCGTCAGAGACACTGGTGAATCGCGGAAAAAGTTGATTGTTTGCTAGGCTCCAACATCCTATGTATAACACTGAAGGTTCAGCACCTACATTGGCTATAGTTTATATATGAAGCACTGTATCCCTCTTCAACAGACCCAATTAGAACTGTACAGTTTTAACGCAGAACGTGTGTGATTTGCCAGAAAACTGTTCACACGTGTCACGATTGAGATACTACAGTTTATTGGAGACTATGCTATATATTTTCGCGATTTTCCAGCGTCTCTAAGAATCGTACTACGATTTCTGGGATGACATAATATTTCTTTGCCGTATGTCTACGATAGTACAGTACGTTATTCTGTCCCACTGCAAGAAACATTCAAAGACATTACTGTTTAGATTTTCACGCCCAATCTCCGCAGAACCGTAGAAAAATATTCCGCACTATTCACAAAACAACGATTTGGTTTATGCACTTCCATTTCGTTACAACTGTAAATAGAACACAAAATAAACTGTGACATAATTATGATACCTTATTATGTTCTGTGTGCTTAAAACATTTTTACCGTTCTATGTTCTTTACTAGCAACATTTTATTTTTTTTTTTCAATATTGATAGAGTATTGAGGCAAATTCACTAAAATGAAAGTTTTCTTTTCTTTCTCAAAATTACATCACATCCTACTAAGAAATTATTTAGACACCTTCATAAACTAACATAAGTATCCCTCCGTCAGTTTTTAATTTTTTTATGAGATCGTGCAAATAGTCTTGAAACGTAGTTTATTCTAAAATCGTTTGACAGTTATATAATTACGTGCTGGCTTTGATAGCATACTAAAACTACAAGTGGCATTAACGTAAATTAAACACAGGCTTCTGTAAACCTATTATACCTATATCAACTAACAGTGCAAAACAAAACCTAAAACTGCTGGTAGATAATCGTCTCGAAATCAATATCCAATCCATTCCCAGCAATTCTAGTCCATTTCAACTTTTTTGTTTCACTTTGCTTGGCAAATATGGGACAAGTATTCCATTAATAATCTCAAACGAGTCAATACAAACATACGTTACAAACGCACCGTATGGGGAAAAAAATTTAAACGATGCGGGCAAAAAATAGAATGGTCGATTTTTAGGCGATTAATGCAAGCTCTGCCTTCCGTTACCCCACTTCAGTCTAATAAAAGAAGAGGAAAACAACGTGCGGCATTTGTTTACTGCTACGTCGATGGCAAATCTACCAGACCGTAGAGTGATGCTGCGTAAATTGTATCTTTCGTCATCGAGTTTTTTTTTTTTTTTTTTAATTTTACGGTTTATACCTGGAGTACTTGAAATACAACATAAATTGTGTTTGCCTTACTTTGGAAATAATGCTACGTAATAATCCCTGACATAACAGTTTTTTACAGACTGTTTAGCTTGCAGATAACATGCCCAATAGAATTTTCGTACGATTATAATTAGTCAATGTTTGCTGTTCTTAACTCACGCGTACTTAAAACTGACTCGCATACCGAAATTAAATAATTAATTACAGAATAATGCGATTTTAGTTATAATACCTCTTGTAGAAATATTTCGGAGCCCTTTAAAAATGTAAAAGTTGATTGCCTAGGGGAAGGGGGGCACCCGAAGCCAGTAGCGTAGTCAGGATTTGTGTACGAGTTTAACCTGAATGATATATATCTTCGGCTGCCCCCTTTCCCCTAGGCAATCAACTTTTACAATACAAAATGGAAACGACGTAGGAAAAATAAAATTATTTGAAATTTATTGCAGGTGAGTTTCTGTGCAGAAGGCTGCTGTAATGTGGGGCAGATTAATTAATTTATTTTTAATGTCTTAAGTCTGCCTGTTTAAGTGCCGTTGTGTTAGAAAGTATTTAGAGTTACATGCTATATTTTGTTCGGATGTTTCAGTAATTTTTAATGGTACTGGAAAACGGGGTGAATAGGATTACCTGGGTGAATAGGATCAAAAGATTTAGAACAAAATTATCAGTGAAATATTTGCTTTTGAAAATTTATTTTTCCATTGATTGGCAAATTAATACTGTTTACAAGTAGTTTTATTGTTTCAAATTTTGATCCTATTCACCCCACTATGATCCAATTCATCCCGTTTTACGGTATCGCTTACAGACAAAAAACATATTTTCTACCTTGAGGAGACAAGAATATTGCTAACAAAAGAAAATGCAGGGGAAAATTTATGAGATTATGGTTTTGAGTATTTTCTGACGGCAAACATTCATTTTGATCGTGTTTTTTTTTTTCAAGAGCATTTAAAATAAACTTCCTCAAAGAACCTGCAGCAAAGTTAGCCTTACCAAGAAGAACAAGAAAAGTGATTGTTAGCATACATGTAGGCTTGATAGGTACTGAGTCATACCGAATATAAGTTAACGTGTACATCCCTAACCTTGCTCACCCCAGGACTGCCGAGTTAAGTAGCACCCTTAATGTACAAAAAAATTTAACGTGTGATATCATAGGTGGTAGGCTTATAACGTCTTTATTCGCTTTGACTTGCTTTATTTCTGCAGATCAGGAAGGTTTTTACTGTGCATAATTTTCATAAACAGACAAATTCAGAAACTTACGCCTTGTTAAGCAAATTCTATAGAATATAAATTTATATTCGACGGAAATATCGATAAAGGTAACGTTCACACGTTAAACAGTATTCATTACAACATAAAACAGTCCAATTTTTTATTGCTACCGTAAAGTGTAAAAACCTGGCAAATAATAAGAAAAAAATTTTTAAAAAGATACAGAAAATACGAACTAATTAGGGAATTCAGAAGATCCTAGTGAAATTTAAACATCTCGAATATACAGCTGAATAAGTGCCACCTAAACCAATTATCCCGTCGTTACCTTTAATCTATAATATAAAACTGAATGTTTGTTTGTTTGTTCGTCTTCAATGCGTTCCTATACCATTCAACCAATTGCGATGGCACTTTGGTGATACACACACTGATATAGATTATATTTAGAGATGCTGGTTTATCGCGCGAAAACTGAACTGTTTGCTGGATTTCCACACACCTTCAGCTTACCAGAGGATTATTGGCTTTACCTTTGTACTTGGAGCAGTTATCCTATTTGACTTATCCTATTAGAATCCCGATATTGCAATATTTGATGCCTGTTATTGGTCTGCAGACAGCTACGTTGTGTCAGAAATATATCACCGAATCATATATTTTTCCCCTTTTTTCAAGTGTATGTTGGCACAAAACATTTTCGCGATATACCATCATTAGAGACACTGAGAAATCGCGAAAATATTTAGCATAGTCTCCAATAAATTGTAGTATATCAATCGTGACACGTGCGAACAGTTTTCTGGAAAATCACACACGTTCTGTGTTAAAACTTTACAGTTCTAATTGGGTCTGTTGAAGAGGGACACAGTGCTTCGTATAGAGGATAGCCAATATATGTGCAAAACTTTAAGTGTTACACATAGCATGTTGGAGCCTAGCAAACTATCAACTTTTCCCGCGATTTTCCAGTGTCTCTAACCATCATCTTTATAATAACCTGTGAAAAAATTCAAATATTTATAACTTCAAAAAGCGGAAGAAAATTGAATTGAAAGATTCCATTACATTTATATATGCATACAAGAAAAGCTAATAAAAGCGTGTTTATAAAAGAATTCATCCCTCTTTTGTAGGAATAGAAAAAGATTAACATAAGAAGTCATCCATAGTTTCAGGACGCTTACTACAGAACATGTGTTTTATGTCATACCATAATCGTTGAGGAAGAAAATTAAAATAAAATCTTTACGTAGCCTAACTACTTGAGTTATGTATATTAGTGATTTTACCTATTAGAAGTGGCATGGAGTGAAAAGATGTTTTGTGACAGAAAAATATTGCACAGTTACTTTCCTATCTACGAAGGAAAATTATTTGAATCTTGACTTCATGTAGCTCAAGTATTAGGTACTACTAGTATCCAGTTCCTTAATTAATTGTCAAAATAATAAAACAAGTAATAATTTTAATAATTTCTTTGTAGTTGCCAAGATGTTCTAGAATTTAAAAGTGCTCTTCACACAACTCCACACTCACCTCATGTCACCTCTCATCAGCGCTAAAATACCTCGATGTTAAGTGCTGACTAACTGAACTGGGAATGTGGTAATAAATTAAGCTTGTTATGTATCACAACTTTAAATTTAACAACATAGAATACACCCCACCCCCCACCCCCAAATATAATATTTGGTACACAAAACTTTATAATACTGTCATTTGAAAATTCTCTCAGAGATTCGTTTTAAACATTAAATATTTCAACTCATGCCCCAAGACCAAAAGCCTGGCCTTTTAAGATAAATGACAGAACCGTATAATTAATTGCCAGATTAATTATAAAGAAGCTCCTTAAGGTATTTTATGTATGCCCTGTAAATTTCATGACGTTTACGATGGTATATATTTAAGTGTTATTATATTGTTTTATGTTATGTACTGAAATTTGAAATTCTCTTATCGTGATTGTATCAGCATGCAGCTTCATTAAAGACGTTTACAAACATTGTAGTTATCACTGACATTGTAAACTAACTCTGAAATTATGAGTTCGATTCAAAGCGTAAAATAATCAAAGTTTTACTTGGGCCAACAAAATAAACGGTTATATATTGCACAGTTAATATTTGAAGTTGGGTTTAACACTGTATTCAGTTGCAAGAAAAAAAGTGTTCCCTCAATTACGTCATACTTAATTGGATGAATTAAAGAGGCGCGTTTTTATTTTGTATCGTAAACAAAATATTTTGTCAGGTAAATACTCAAGTTTGTTTCGCTGCACACAAACAATTCCTAGGGACCCCTGTTTTTCGTTTCGCGAAAATAATTTTGCCCCACTTTGTTTCAGCGCCTTACGTGCACATCTGCAGTTCTGTTCCAAGGTTATTGGCAGCGTGTCTATGACTATCATTTGACTGAGCCAGTTACAATAACGTTCCTGCAACACCACATGTCTGTGATTTACCGGTAGAATCCTTTGGCTCGTGGCAGTTAAAATACCCAATTACTGACCACGGAGCAGAACTGCAGGTGTGCACGTAAGGCACCGAGACAAAGTGGGGCAAAATAAGGGTCCCTAATAATTACTTGTTTGGTATTTTACTCTCTGTGAATTGAGTTAAACCGATGTTCGGTATTGAACCATCGCAAATTTAATCTTTGTGTTGCTTCTGCTCTTTTTTAAAATCAAGACTAAAGTTTACGTTAATGTATGCTTGTATTGTATATCAGAGAATAAAGATAACCTTTCTCATAGAACTTGCGTATAGTGTGCTCTGGTGTGGTTTTCCTCGAAAAAAAACAAACATTTAAACACTGTTATAATATTGGTTTTAAAAATTAGTCTGGCGTCCTACCCAATGTGATAATCGCAGGTAAACAAACTCCAGGTGTAAATGGCCGAAAATCTGCATAGCGGGTAGAAGTTACCGCTTCACAGAGGGCTTATTTAAATTATTTGGAGCAAAACATGTAATATACGTGTGGGCCTTGGTTTAAATGAGATGAACTGCCAGATGAAACAATAAATACGGCATCGAATGACATTTAAAGATCAGAACAGCATTTTTTTGTGTGTTAAATACACGCAACATAAAAATGTTTGTGCTGATTTGTATTAGTTGGCTTGATTAATATACGTTGGGTTACAACGTATATTTTGATATATTTCACAAATTTATTTTTTGATACTAATACACCAAATTAAATGAGAAGTATACTTTTTTTACACATATGTTTAACTGTATTTTGGTCATGTAGTGTCGTTAATGGTTTAATTTAATAAAGGGAGTGAGCTTAGTTTTGCAATGTAAGAAATATTCAGTAAATACGTTAGACTTTTATGTCGCACACAGTAAAAAATATTATGTTCTCCGTACCTGCTACAGGTGCACTACAAAACATTCCATTCGGCATTATCAGGAGAGAGAGAGAGAGAGAGAGAGAGCAAGAGAGAGAAGAAGAAATATGAGACAATCACAAATTCTCTGGCGTCAAAATTGCTTTCAAAACACTGTAGCATGTTGCGCTTTATATGACTGAATATTAATTTTAGACACGGTTCGAATTTTTGCAGTCGAAGTAGGCTATAGTGGGAGGGGTATGCCCGAAAGAAAATGTCTTGCTTTTTTTTTACCGCTTAAACGTTATTACCAAACAAAATACACAATGGTATCATGACCTATACACCTTGCACTATTTTTCGACATAGTCGCCCCCGACATTGAGACATTTATCATATAGATGGGAGAGATTTTCTCACACGGCCTACAGTCTCGATCTTGCCCCATCGGACGGTCGCGTGTTCCCTGTATTGAAAGTCGCACTATAGGGACGTCACTTCCACAACAATGCTGAGGTGGATCAGGCTGTGCGACAGTTCTTTGCATCGTAGGACACTGAGTTTTACCAGAGTGGTTTCTTCAATCTGATTGCACGCTGTCACTAATGTCTCAGTGTCGTTGGTAACTACGTCGAAAAATAATACAAGGTGTGTAGTTCATTATACCATGGTGTGTTTCGTTTGGCAAAAAAGTTTCAGTGTGAAAGACACAGACGAAACTAACTTTCGGAACATCCCTCGTATATTATATGCTGACCATAATTTATTATCACTGATCCAGGCAAATTGGGAAACACGACTAACGACAAATGAACGTTGTACGCGAAGTTACTACTTTGGAACCTAGCAAACAGTCACCTTATTTCCTCGATTAAGTCATCTTTATAATTATCACTCTGTTTCATATAACTAAAGTAAACCTTGTCAGATGCATACGGCCAATAATTTTTTATATTTTGAAATATGTGTCCAAATGCAATGAATTAATTTTTTTTAAAACGTAACGTAAACGTCAATTTCACTCTCTGCACTGTAAATTTTGTCATTCATTGTGCGACATATCATAAAATTCTTAACAGATATTGCCCAATAGTAGTTGTTAAATTTTACCATAGTTATACGAAACAGACTGTAGCACTTAAGGCATTCTTGTGTAGAACGAAAATAAGTGTTTGTACCTACGAGGAAGCGGAATTCAGATGTATCTGCCTACGTCAGACGCTGTCGCATAACGGCCTGGTATGTCGGACTGAACACAGTGTCCCGTGTAATGTGTAAACTAATATGCGGACACAAGTAGTTCTGTTGTCCGTATACGGTAGTATCAGCGTACGATCTACATCATGATACTTCCAGCGCGCTACGGTGGTTCTCTAGGAACTTGGCGTTCCTGTGTGTCACGGATTCAAAGGAGCGCTATAGGTACTGCTGACCGACAAGTGTAATGCAGTATCAATTCAACGCGCAATCCACTTAACTGGAGCATAATATTTAATAATTTTTCTCTTGAACTTTAAGTGATGGGAGGGTGCAAAGTACAAAGCATGTTTGTATTTTTGTATATTTCTAACCCTGTTGGTATTTTTCCAGATTACGTATTCTGTAAATGCCGTTTTCAGCAATTCTGAAGGTCTCTAAGATCATATTTATATTAAGGGTATTGCATTTTGAGATGTATGGTCACCTAGTTTGAATTTTCTTTTCATCTGGTAAATAAACAAAAGCTATATATGTTAAGAATTTTCGTCAAAAAAGTACATTATCTACTTTCGCTTCAACATTTTTCAAGCACCCTTAAATTTAATTCCCTTGTAATATTTCACCCGTAAAATAAGTGTTTGTTAGTGTATATGTAGTTCTGTAAATAACTTCCGGGAATACGTTTTTTTTTTTTTTTTTCCGGGAAAGATGAAAACTCTAGGTCTGTGGACGTCGCGTTAGAATTAAGTTCAGTCAAAAGTCTTTACAAAAAAAATAATGACACTTACTTTAAAAATAAGACTTATTTAGGGTTTCGGCGCACGGTCTCCTTAAAATGGCCGCCTGACTGAGCATATTTTGCGCTTTCGAAGCTTAGATAGCCTCTTATAGTTCAAGCAATTGCATTCAAAAAACACTGATTAGGAAAAAAAATCGTGTGTTTTGAAAATTTGCAGAGATGTAGGGGGAAGTATGCTGCACAACATACTAAAAGTACCCATTGATTGGGGAGTAGTGAGCTTGGGAGCTAGGGTGTAAATGTACATTTCATTGGTTTTCCTTAAGTAGCGCCCAAACTATGGGATGTAGGAAGACATATTTCATATACAAATTAAACAGCGTATAATTTCTCACAAAAGACAAATAAAATCAATAAAATTAGTACTTTAGGAAATACAGACTGTTGAAAATCGCATAAGTTTGAAACTTCTTGCTATAATGGTTATATTGGGGAAAAAATTGTAGGCAGTCATTTAAATGTATAGGTGAACTACTACATCAACATATGACAACGTTATTAATCTTAGCTTACACGATCAAGCGTTATGGTGGACACTTTTTTGAGGTTTTCGACGGGTATGGTGATGTCAACAGTACAAAAAGAGCAGAACAGAGGAGAAGAAGCACCACAAAAACTTCTGTTGATATTAAGTTTAATGAGAACACGACTGTCACAGTTCAAAAGGAACATTTTTTGGCGAATGAAAGGTATAACACAAGGCTTATTCACTACCACGCACAGAGAATGACTGCCAGAGGAATATACAAGAAGTTACCAGCATAAATAATAAGCCTACTTTCCTCAAAGTGGGTGCACATCATTCCTGAAAGTTAAAATTGTTCTCATAATTTAGAAAAATTAAAATATAATATTGATTTAAACGTAATTTACACGGTATATATTTCTTAAGATATGTGGTACTATGCTAAAAATAAATAAACGGCCGCCATTTTGAAAATATGCGCACAGGATGAATGAAATACACGAAAGTCAAGTCAACTTTGTACATAGTATGTGTGTACGAAGTTTGATAAAATTCTAAAGATCGGTTCCATAGAAATCTAGCTTGATCGAAAATGTTTAACTGGCCACCATTTTGTAAATAAGAACATTGCGTAAACAAAATATTTAAAAATTCAATTCAGATTACAAAGAACTATACGTGTACAAAGTTTGATGAATTTCGGTCCACTGGCACAGAAGTTTTTAGAGAGGACACACACGGACAGAAATGTCGTCACATAAGACTCCCGTTTCCTTCGGAAAGTAGGCTAAATATAAGTAGAGCCAGTGATTTTTGGTGAAAAGAATTGTGCAACAGTTTGTTTCAATGTCTTACGTTCACACCTGCAACTCTGGTTCGTAGTTATTGGCAGAATATAATAGGGCAGAGGTGTGGCTCATTTGATTGCACCAACCAGAACAATGTTACCGCGACACCGCACGTCCATGATTTGCGGGTAAGACCCTGAGACGCCGAGAGTTAAAAACTTCCAATCACACCATGAAGCAGAGAACTCAGACGTGCACATAAGGCATTGAAACACATTGTTGCAGAATTCTTTTCACCAAAAATCACTGGCTCTAAATATAAGGTTGCTACAGGTGATGCTTGTACTACCATCGTGAAATGTGGGATAGAAAAAGCTAGCACTACTCCTACTGTGGTTGTAATAGGGGAAGATGTCGACTTGGTAGTGCTACTGACTGCTTTGACACTACTACAAAGTAACATTTATTTCTTAAAGTCTGGCAGGGGAAGAGTAAAATCTAAATTATATCCAACAAATTCACTCCATGAACTACCATTTTCTCAATACCTAGCCTGTTCTTCTTCGCGCCTTCAGTGGCTGTGTTACGACCTCAGTCATTTTTAAGAAAATAAAGCAACAATGGTCACACTATTTAAAAAAAAACAACAAAGCCTGATAAGAGACGTTGCTGAAATATTTTTTAACCCTTCATCTGCACCTACCTGATGTTGTGTCACAAGCTGGTGAGAAGATGTTCCTTGCTGTATATGTGAAATCTTCAACCAAAGCCAAAGCTGACCTCTCTTCACTCCGTCCGACCAGAGGCTTAACGAGGCAACACTCATTGACAGTATATTTTCAGATTCAACAATGACTCGATAACAACTGACCTTCTGATCAGTGGAACAGAGGAATCCCTATTTCTAATAAAAAAGCATTGGACCCGGTGGCTCCTGACACAGTTCTGAGCTACATATCCGCTGTATAACTAGGTGTAAGATTTGTATGCTGGAAAGTAGGTATTAAATGCTCATCTGTTTGTGGAACCTGCCATGGTACATGCACCAAAAGTACACAATCAGAAGAAGAGTTTCAAATTGTTGAAGTCTATGCAAAAGAAGTCATTTAGGTATTTTGTATTATGTATGTAGTATGTTACGTGTATATAATGAAATTTCCAAAGTAATGAAAATGGCAAGTAAACATTTATGCTCACACACAATTAGTAATTATAGTAGTAAAAAACTTGATTATTAAAATATATTAATTTTATTTAACAGAAAATTTAAAGTATGCACAAAAGTATGTGTACTGTTTTTATTTTGACCATTTGTTGCATATATGTTTCCCATTGCAATTAAAATTTTGTTGTTTTAATTCATACTAACCCTGTATTAGATTTGTTAAGTATGTGACTGTTTACAATTTGAAAATATTCATGTTATGTGCATGTTTTAACACAAAAATTATGATGGCTTTCAGTCCCGTTTTTTTGTATTTTGCTTTCATTCCATACCATGTTTCTTAATTCCACAATAATAATCATCACGAGTTTTATGGGCACGTGCACCCTCTTGTTTTGATAATTTTTATGCCAGACGTAACACAATTTAAATTATCGCCTACCTTTTTTTAATACAACTAATATATCAAGATGTTCCACATGTGCAATATTCATCATCCTGTATTTCCTAAATTATTGGTTTTATAGAAACATTTTGCTATCTTCTTTGTAGGAAATTTAATTCTCTTCAATTTTGTATATGAAATGTTTCTGCTACATCCCATAGTTTGGGCCACAACACAATTTTGTTTTAATATGAGCCACTGCAAAGCAACTTTACCTCAGTTATTTAGGCTCGGGTAAAGAAATCTTGCCTTACAGCAAAGCAACTGTGGAAAATTTTTGTTTAGTGCCACATTTTGTCTTAAAAAAGTATTATTTCAAAATAATACAAGTTTCTTTGCAGAAAAGACATTTTTTCAACATAAAGATTGTGTTAAAATACTGCAGCTATCTTCACCAAACGATTTAAAACAAATTATCATAACAATAATACAGTTTTCAATGCCGTTACCCTAGGTAAACTTCAAAGAAAAATTTATTTTGCTGTAAAGTAACTTTGCAGTGGCTCAAGTTTAAACTAACATGTTGCGGCAACGAAAGAATTTTTACTGAGAGTGTAATCGGAAGTTATTCCGCTTGCCTTTGATCGCTTCACCACTGATTTACATATTGAAATCCGGCAGTATAAAAAGTCGTTTATGGTGATATTGGAAGGCTTCGAATGTACATACATTCCTTCGTCGACTCAAGTGTGTTTACTTTTAGTAGTTTAGTTTTAAATTTTTTTTATTAACATACTGCAACGTAGTTTAAGCGCCAGGTAGGCAACCTGTTTAAACATTTTGGTGCGGTTACATAGATATTTGAATGAGGTTATACGTTCACGCAGTTTGTTTACTAAACAATAATTGTTCCGTTACGTAAGTCGTATAGGAACACGCAGAGTAACGGAATGACTTTTGGTACCGGTATCTTTACGCACGTAGCCGCATCGGTGCAGGCAACGGAACGCCGTATCGGTTGGAACTGCCTTCACGAAGAGCAGTAGCTGCAACAGTGCGATATAATCCCACGTTCCGAAAGCTCAAGGCTTGAACTGAAGACGCCAGGATGAGTTTTTCTCCTTTTTCTTAAAGAGATTGAGTGAACCGGGTTCGATTCCCGGTGGGGTCGGTCCCCGGATTTTCGTGTGGGAATTGTGCCGGACGATTACGTTGGTCGGTGGGTTTTCTCGGGGATCTACTGTTTCCCCACGCTCTTTCATTCCAGCGCTGTTCCATACTCACCTCTTGTCATCCCTCACTAGCCCTGAAGACCTCGATGGCGCTGACCAGAAATCTCTCACTCACTCACTCACTCTTTAAGAACCCGAGTAATTTATTATTATAAATTTTTCTTAATTATTTCCTGAATAAAAATTTGGCCCAATTTAACTGAAAATATTTCAATATTAACGTAGCTAATGACTTTACATTTCATTAAGCATATTGTATCCGAAAAATTAAAATGTAAGTATGAAATAATTAAGCTAATTTAAATTTTAAGATAAAAATTCTCTCTCACCAAATAGTAAACACTAAGTAACTCCCAGAACCGAATACAACCAATAACATGCACTTAATAGTAAACAATAACGTTTCTATAAAGAAGCATTACATGTTATTTGTCGTATCCTTACTAAACGAAGCTTCTTAAGGGCGCCGCCTACCTGCGCGTTAGAGGCTCAGAAATGATGGCGACATAAGGGTGACCTTGAAACGCGCACCAAATTCCGCATCGCCTCAACGAGCCAAGCTCTGAAATAGCGTGCAAGGTTCCCGCCTAACCGTTATTACTATGAGACACTAAGCGGTGACCATATAATTTTATTGGCGTAAAGCCTGTACCAAAGTTCAGTGCACGTCGCAATCTGAGTTTCACATACATTCTATTAGTACATTTTGAAGTATGGAAGTCTGAAAAGGCCTTTTTTTAGTCATGTTGGAGGGCATATAACTAGTGTTTGTAATGAGCATAGTAGCTTAACAATGACGTTCCGACCTTGTCTGAAGTGTGTTTTCCTTTCGTACATTGGCACAATGGGTACACGTGGAATATTTTCGTAGAAAAAACCTGTTTACGAACACACTGCAACGTATTTTAAGTTAGAGGTAGGCGGCAGCCTTAAGGGCGTTCACCTGGTAAAAGTGCATAATTATATATTTGTATGACGTAGTGTTAGTTTTATAGAAGTTACTTGTGACTATATTTTCCACTCTTGAAATTTTTTTAGCTCTCGTAGTCTTTCCATACCGGCATTCCAAAGTTAAAATGTGCAAGTTACGGGAACATGCTAATAACAAAAACCAACTGACTTACTCAAATGACATAATTTACACTGAAATTAGATGGTATGGGCCATGTGCTAAACGATCAAAAGCCACACATCTAAGACCCTTTGTATTTTTTTTAAAAATGGCCACATATAAAGAAAGTTATCGTTATTTTTAGATCTTTTAAATACAAAGGAATTACGTTGAGTGATTATAAAAGTTTTAGCATATAACCTATACTATCTAATTTCAGAGTAAATTATTTCATTCGTGTAAGTCAGTTGGTTTTCATTATTATCATATTCCCGTAACTTGCAAATTTTGACTTTGACCTGCCGCTATGCGAAGACTATGAGAGCTAAAAAAGTTTCACGACTGGAAAATGTAGCCAAAAGTAACGTCTGTAAAACTAACACCACGTTGTACAAATTAAAAATTATACGTTTTAGTCACGTGAACACCCTTAAGGGCGCAGCTACCGCAATTTTCTTTAGCATTTTTTTTTATTTTTTATTTGTACCAGATATTTTTTTTCTTATTTAAGACACAAAATGTGACTTAGTTTGACTCTCATGAAACTTTTTTATCTCTCATAGTTTTCGCGTAATGGCTTGTTAAAGTCATATCTTGCATATTCCCGTTTTAACGACTACACTAAAACCAACTGATATACAAAAGTCAAAAAAATCACAGTGGATAAAGATACTGCAGGCTACAATGACATGCTCATAAAATTAAAGAATAAAAATTATTTGAATTTTTAAAAAATGCTGAAACTGAAAAATTAAAATTTAAAAATTTCAATATTTTTTTTTTTTTTTTAGTATAAATAATTTTTACTGTTTAATTTCATGAGCATGTCATTGTAGCCTGCAATGTCTTTATCTACTGTGATTTTTTTTAGTTTAGTATATCAGTTGGTTTTAGTGTAGTCGTTAAAACGAAAACATGCAAAATATTACTTTAACAAGCCATTACGCGAAAACTATGAGAGATAAAAAAATTTCATAGGAGCCAAATTTAGTCACATTTTGTGTCTAAAATAAGAAAAAAATATATGTTACGAATAAAAAAATAAAATAATGATGTTGAAAATTGCGGTAGACTGCGCTCTTAATGAGATTGTTCGTAGAAGTCTTAAACATGCCAGTTTTAACCATTTCCACATTTTATTTCCTCTTAGATGACATAATATAAGACTAAAGTCAAACGTGGCGTCTGTAGATAATAGTGTTTCATCTTCCCCGGAAAAAACGTAGTCTATTCCCAGAACATTTATGGAGATACTAGTACACTCGCAAACATTGATTTACAGCCGGAGTCTTGCTAGAGACATCTCTGAAGGAGTTCAAGCAGAACATGGAAGGTGAGGGTAAAAGGAGATGGAATAGGAGGGGGGAAGGAGTGTTTTCTGGTGGTCCTCGAACTCGGAAACTGCGTTCTCTCTGTATTGACCGGGCTGGCAGGTTCGAGGGGAGTCGACTGACGCAATTTCCCGTCAAGTGGTTGCGCTCGGTAATTGCCATTGAGTGCCGACGACAGATGACGCGGAGATCTTAACAGACTCCCTAGTAGGAATGTGGTCCTGCACCCTGGTCTCTCACCCCCTTACCACCCTCTCCCTCCCCTTCACCCAAACAATACATCCTCGGGAGACAGGCAAGTCACCTGGTCTTTGAAGCCAAATTAACCCTCTATCCTTCTATTGTGCCATGTGCCGGAAGCACTCGGGAACTCC
Source organism: Medauroidea extradentata (assembly GCA_003012365.1). NCBI lineage: Eukaryota > Metazoa > Arthropoda > Insecta > Phasmatodea > Phasmatidae > Medauroidea > Medauroidea extradentata. The sequence goes on from PNEQ01014819.1 coordinate 143,370, forward strand.
TGGACTCTCTGAAATTGTGCTTGAAGTAGAACCATTGAGTAAAGATAGGTAGAACTTCTCTTCCGAAATATTCCAACGATTACTTGTATCTGGGGTTGTTTACACATGAAGGGTATGGGGAATGACTATGGAAACCCACAATTTCAAAATATTTGAGTGTTACGCATGGACACAATTGAATCTGTTATTTGAGAAACACCTACTGTCTCTTACACGAAAGAGCTGTTCAATAATGTAATTCTGAAAACGTATATTTTGACAACCCTTCTACATAGGCACTGTAAATTGAAAAAAAAAAAAAATAAATAAATAAAAAAAATAAAAAAAAAAATAAAAAAAAAATTGTGTGCTTTACTGCGTGAATAGTTGAGCGTTGCGCTTTAAAAAGGAAATAATTAGGTATGCATTAACCCATGTGAAAAATTTTACAAGTTGTGTTTCTCTAAAGAATGGAGAATGGTTCAATTGTAACCTCGTACTGTATACTTAGATATAAGAGATATTAAAAGATTAAATTGCCGTCTCAGACAAAACGTTTAGCTAACAATCTCTAGCAATTCATTATGTCGACATTTCGTAAATTTTATCATATATTATAGCGAAAGAGATTTTGCTAAACGGGCACGTCTCGCCGGCACAATATTTGCTCACATAGCTGCCTGTCGTAAACTATTATGTAGCGTTGCTCGTTTTTAAGTTTTTTTCACTATTGACTTCCAAAAACTAGAAAATTTGAGTGACGTTTTTAACGTGAATCTAAGAACCACGCTCTCTTAAAAGTTCGTGATAATAAATACATGCTGAAAACATCAGTTATTTTCTACGCTTTTTTCGAAGCCAATATCGATAAAATACTCAATGACAATCCTAGGTAATGGTATTTGCCAACTTTATAAATACATATTTATCCAGAATTTGTAATTCGTTACGCGTGATCTCTTGCGCCGCAGTTAAGGGCTTGTTCCCGAATTTTTTTCAGACTGGTGCCAATAACTCAAATATTTTTTAACGAAAAGTTTTGAAAAAGTTTGAGTCAATGTGCAATCACACGATGCACAATACTGTGGACGCGTTTTAAAAAATAATGTACCATTCGCCAGCAAAAAATTATTTCCTTAATTTTTCCTAATTTTCACTAATTTCCTAATTTTTACTTTGGGTAATGAAATCTAAAAAACAGTTCAGTATAATTCTACAAAAAAATTCAGCTACAAATTATAACATATAAGTGTCAAAACTGCGCAGCGAAATTTTTATATGAGTATTAGGTAGCAATAAAAAAAATATTTTCGAAATCACTGCAAAACTCCTTAACAAGGCCTTAAATGCACGAGATTCGGACGTCAGAAATTGTGCCTCAGAAGTACTGAATGCAATTTTGTTTAAAACGTTGGCTAAAACTATTGACTAGGATTGCTATTGTTTAAATTATATTTCGCAGTTTGGCTTCGAGAAACATACAGTTATAGATTAATGCTTTAAGTGTTGAATTATGTACCATGCCCTCGTCCATTCCTCGAACATGTGCACTTTTTGACAGTTGGCAACAGTCATACCAGAAACTAAGTTTAGTATTTTTTTTGCAATGAAACAGTGTATGAAATCAATATATGAATGTAGTTAAATCGATTTTGGTAGCATAGGAAAACCCTGGGAACAGAATGCACAACCATAATATAAACCATGTAACCGTCTTTAGTACTGGAAATTCACGATAAAGTGAGCATTTTTGAAAACCACCTCGTCTAGAATAATCACTAAAAATATAATTTTTTATTACTCCAGTCGTTAGCTTTCGTATACGGTATAATCTACACCACGGTCATAGAGGGACAGGTATGGAGTTGTGAGTTGACCCTCGTATGACTGGTGCCACTGGCACTCTGGGGTTGTTTCGACATTGTGTAAATCACGGCCGTAGAAGAACAGGTCTGGACACTCGCCTGGAAACTTGACCCCCTTGTTGTTTGGCTGCCGTTCACCAAGTTACCAATAATGCTATACGTTATTGGCTCTGTAATCCGGGCGGTCGAGCTCAAACTCCGCCCACTTCCCTCCCACTAAGATAAACAATTTATCAAAACGTATTTTTTTATCATTTTGTGAAATACTTCCTTCGCTCACAATTTTAAATCATGGCTCCAGAAATCTTTATTTACTTTATAATGTTAACAATTGAAAAAAGTGGGCGGAGTTTGAGTCCGACCGCTCGGATTACAGCGCCGAAAAGTACAACATTCTCGGTAACTTGACGAACTGCAGCCAAACAACAAGGGGGTCAAGCAAAATACATTGGTAGATAGGCGAGTGTCCAGACATGTACTTCTACGACCGTGGTGTAAATGGAACTACAAGGAGCAAGCAAGGAACTGCTAGGAGACGTGTTGTAGTACGACCCTATATTGCAATGTTAAAACAACACTTCATTACTAGTGCGACGCTTTCAGTCACGAGAGGGTCAAATCAATAGCATTTTAAGATAAGCTAGTGTCCAGACATGTCATTCTATGACCGTGATCTACACACTTTAATTGTTGCTGAGATTGTTTTGGTTGTATTAAAAAGAGACATGAAACTGAAGAATTAACTCAAAGGAAAAAAATAACTAGGATTTTAAAAAGTGCTCACTTATATATATGCCCTCGTGTGGTTCACACAGCTGCTAGGTAGTACTTCTGGTGGACCATTATTTTCAGTTATATTCTGTGTCAGGTAGGTTGACAGTTTGCTTGCACAGAAGGGTACGGAAGGGGATAGGAGGGAGAGGTAAGTAAAGTAGATTGTCGGAGAGACATACAAATGTGATTTGCGTTGTCGCGCGGTCCACCTGAAGCTCGGTGAATGAAGAATGCAAAAGTAGGGGGTGAGGGAGGGCAGACCCTAGTGTACAGTATGCATGAAGGGGATCTGGACGGGCGGAAATAACCTCAAACGACCGTTCCCGTGCCCAGCCTGACCCACTAGGGTCGCCACGTGGCCTCGCCACTGACATTCTATATTTACAAAGGTCGCAGCCACGCATCGCAGGGTCAACGGCTCTACGGTACGATGTGTGTGTGTGGATGTGTGTGTATTAAGAGACCATCACGTGTGCCTACCGCTCTCGTATCAACGACGAGAGCCATCGTTTTCTCAAGAAGTTCCTGTGCTGTCTTGTAACGGACGTATTGCAATGAACCTGCAGTCCACCCCTGGTTCAAACACTAGTTTAGGGGAAGATACATGCTAAATTTATTTTATTGATTTTCAGTTATTACTCTTGTTTTAAAATATACACTTTTTAATATGGCATACAATACATTTGTGATGAATTTTGACGATCATTTCAGTATTGTTTGTTCATTTCATATTGGACTTGTAAACATTCTTTTAAGTTAACCTATTAATTCCCCTGCATTGATTCTTCATGATAAATTAATAAAATATTTCATTATTATTTATTTCAATAAGTTAATTAAGAGTACAACCTATTTCTTGTCAAAGAGAATTAATGTTACGGTTCGAAAACTGAAAAATAAAAGAAAATTATCTAACACATCTGAACAGGTCGCTGAAATGCCGTGCAGAGTTTCGGTCGTAATCACAATATGGAAAAACTGTCAAGTGTGCTTAAATTATGCCTATTTACGAATAGCAATCAAATAAAGCTTCACGTGCGTAATACCCATTTCACATGATCGAATAATTTATAAAGTTTGTTTTTACGCTGCCGAAAATGGAAATAATTTGCTGTCCTTTTTAGGTATGAAAATCTTGGCGCAAGAACTTTTCAAAGGTATAGGCGTATACAATACACCTTTATTTTTAAATTACATAATAAAATGTCAAGGTCACCACTGAGCGCCTCATAGAGGCTAGTTGTCGGCGAGAAGACAACACACTAGTTCAGGGACTTGCGCCTAGAGGTTAGGTATGAAAATGCCGGAATTACGATACCTTCACGTTCACTGTACTTATGATGCCTCAACACTATCGCCAAACGATTCGCCGAATGTGTTGGCGAATCATTTGTGGACGAATGTATGCATCTGCACATTCGCCGAATGTGTTGACGAATAGGAATGTTGAAGTCAGAATGGATCACATGTAAAAAAGATAAAGTCAGTTCATTACTCCACTCTTGTCATTTTCGCTAATGTACAGGCGTTTAGGTGACAGCTAGCGCGCTTCTTGCTCGACAGTAAACAAACAACTATACAATGTTCGGCGAATGTGTGGAGGGACGCACTCGTGTTCGGGACGAGCGTCCTTCGATGCATGCACAAAAAACCTACTCCAGACGGTCCGCCACTCGGCATTCGGCGCGAATAGCAAACATTCGCCGCGCGAGCACAAACAATAGACGAATGACCGCCTACACACTCGCATTCGGGTACAGTCGGCAAATGTTCGGCGATGTGTAGAGGCGGCATTAAACTTTCACATAAGCAGGAATCACCTTAACAAACACACGTAAACGGGCCCTATCAAGATAGCGCCACTTTATACTTACGTTTACTTTCACGTAACGAAAAGCTTGTGGATGTCAAGGTTTTAAGTTAAAGTGATACGTGAAGATATACCACGTGATCGCCTGGGCCAATCACATCTCGGAGGAGTTAATGTCTACTATTGGGTGATGTTATCTTTAACAATTAATTTCAAGGCCCTCTAATATACTCGACGACTGATTCCACGATGTTTTTCATTGCCTGCTTGCAACTTACGTGAAGGATCGTAATATGACACCTCAGCTGATTACGACAAGTTATCACGCTTAACAAATGCATCATTTTGGATAAATATTTATTCACAAAGTTCGCAAACATCACTATCTACACTCTAAAAAATAGTTTGTAAATTTGCCACACGTGCGTATAGGAGCGCTAAGAAAGTAGGTATGGTGTAATAATTTCCCAGACATCCATGGAAGTATTCCTAAACGTTTTTATAAAACAGTCAAATATATACTGAAGTTACCAGACTTGTATTGTAACAAGTGTAAAAGGCGAAAGTATGACAACTGTCCCTTACTGCGTTTAGGTTAGTTACTTACAAAACATTTCAGGAATTTTTTTTACAACGTGGTATTGTTTTTTGGTAAAAGTTTAGATTTCGAGTGGAATTTTCAACGTTTACTTATCTACTTCATACTTTTAAGAAAAGTCCTCGACTGGCGCATAGACGGTGTTGTAATGTGTCAAGCGTATTAATGATCACGCTAAACCGCTTAACTTATTCACGTTACGTTTATCTAAGAAAAGAATTCACACTTGAAAACACGCTACTGTAATTTTAAAAAAAAAGCACGCTTGTTAGAAACATGGTTTTCGGGCTTCTCAAAACGGTTAAAAACCTATTTTTTAAGACTGCACAATGATTTCCCTCGACCAAATTATTCGTTTAAACGCACTTTGTTTGTGCTAAACATATATTTGGTTACTATAAGACGTCAAATAAATATTTTGTGTAAATAAACAACTCGTTACACCTTATCAACAAAATAATATTGTTAGTTATAAGTGAGGTGCTTTGAACCAACAATTTTTCTTCGATGGACTAAATGATTTTGTTGGTTGGCGAAACTATATCCATTTGGTTGACTTGCGGAAGATGGCAGCCTGGCGTGCGTGAGCGATAATATGGCGAATACTGTATACCTCAACTTTCAAAATATAAGCTTGTGCAACAAGTAGGGCGTCTAAACTGTTACAGCATAATTAAAGGATCTTAATTTTTGCTATAACAATTTCAAAGTGACTAATTCTGTTGATCACAAAATAAAATGCTATAAAATAAAAAAACCGCAACTGCGCTTCTCGTTCTTCATGCTGCGCTGGACGGCGATCATTTTAATAATATGATTTGACGTAATTTACCTTTTCGCAGACGGAAGGCAGACATTTTTGAAAATAAAGCAGTACAAACATTATATAATATTAACTATTCCTATACAAATAACAATCACATTTATATACGAGCACTCGTAACTCTTTTGGCTAGGTCACGAATACAACGAAGCAATTCAAGGGTTAATAATGCATCAAATCCTGGCCGATCGATATGTGTTTTTTTAGATCTTAACATTTCCATTTTTTTTTTTTTTTTAGTTTATAAAAAAGATTTTTTTAGTTCTTAAAATATTGCATGTGTATTTGATATGCCCAACGAAATATTTTATCACCAACAAAATTTTTGTTACAGCTAATAAAATACAGCTATTTGCCTCAAACAAATCAAGGGAACAAAATAATTTGGTACGAGCAAACAAATATTTAATTGCCCCTATACAAACAGATAATTTGGTTGATTCAAACAAATTTTGTTTGCACCAACAAACTATTTTTCTCAGTGTGCCATAACTGCAAAAATATCCCCTGAATTCGTTAGGTTGGAACGTGCCCTTAAGGGCCCTGTAGCCATGAAGGCGCGACTCTTTACAATATACCTTAAGTCTATAAAAAAAGCCCTAACACAGGAAAAAATATTTTATTTGAGCACGTGATCTAAAGGAGGTTTTTACTGACGTGATCCCAAACCATAACAAGTTAAATTACAAAATTGTAATTCTGAAAATATATGTATATATTTTATGCATAACAAATCTATGCAGAAAAACTACACCAAAACGTTTTTAAATAGAATACATTATACCATTACATCCGTAAAATACGTTAGCTATATTTAACTCTGACATATCAAAAAAGAAGTCTGTAATAGATATTCGCCTACCTTATGATCTTCGCATGCACTATATGCAATCGTTGGGGCCCGTAACTCCGTGTAAAACAAACATCTGATTCTCCACGGAACTTCTGTGTGACGTAGCTAAACGGCTGCTTCCCTATACGACTCTCCAGTGTTGGCGCTGGCCGTCCCTCGACGTCGCACACAGCAATCTAGGCAGGTTTGCAAAAGATGAAAGTGGATATTTCCCTGATACCACTTATTGCCCAGAACTTTCAGCGACCTAAAAGTTCTCGTCTTCAGACACCAAAATACGCTGCGTAATTTTGCACATAGCAGCACACGAAGTACCCTTGTGCACGCCGACTATCACAACCTGTACAATACGCCTTCATACACGCCACTGCCTGCCAACATAGCTTTAGAAAATATATTGCAACGTCTTGTAAAAAAATTAATTTGCGTCATCATCATATTTTCAAGGCTTTTCACTTGTTCAGTTCGGTTCATTTCCATACACGTCCATCTTGCCTGACGTCTGCTTGTCAAGTCCTTTTGCCACTCCTCGTGACGTCAGACTCAGCCCTCCACCTAGCGGTCATTTCGGGAAACGGGCTAACAGCCGTTTTAAAAAATACAAATAAATAATTTAATATTATCAATATTACAACGTACATTAAAATTAAAAAAAAATATATTTACAATTACCCAAATATACTAAAATATACTTGATATCACAGATAATATGTAGTGGCTACACAGTGCCACCCAGGGCTACCAACCCACAAATTTTACCGTGAGAAATTGACATGTCTCAAGGTTCAAAAATATAATTTTAGGGTCATCGCTTAAAGTCCCATGTAAAAAAAAACTGCAAGGAAAACCTTGCACGCCAATTTTGCGCGCTGTGAATAGATGCGATATGATTCTCGTCGAGTGTGGTATTCCGGCTCTTATCATTCCGCTGTTGCCACGCATGAAACGCGGAAATTAGAAACTGGTAATGACTTTTCTTAAGTCAGCCGCCTGGTGAAGGGTGTGTTTGTGTGTGCGAGTCGAAAATCTATGAGACGCTACGAGCGACGTCGGCCGGCACATGTATTGTGATATCGCCTCTATGGCCAAAGTCGTAAACGTGCGCGCAGTATTCCCGCCGTAACGTTTTTACTGTATAGGACTTTTAGTGGTCACCCTATCATTTTATTGAACGCGTCACTGTAGCAAAGTCCAATGTACTTGTAGATCTCAATTTCGAGCAAGTCCGTTACATATATCTTGAGGATCAACGGCGTGAAAATGACGATTTCAGCCAAGTTTGAGGGATTTAAATTAATGATTCCAATGTGCCTGGTGTCTTGAAAGTCACATTCACAAGTAGTCCGAAGTGTGCCTGGTGTCTTGAAAGTCACATTCACAAGTAGTCCGAAGTGTGTTTTCTTTCGTAGATAAGCATTGTAGACGCACGTTTACTGGTCTCTGAGAAAAAACGAAACTCCGAACACACTGCACACAGTTCGAGCACCAGCCAGGCGGTCACCTTAAGACAGGTAGGCCTTGGTAAGCTGGCCGCCTGAACACGTACATAGTTTCCTAGCCAGGCCAACTTGGCCAAGGATTCGATAACATTAAACACAGAAAACTATGCAACAGCGGAACTCCCCACTCTGACAAGGGTACTAATTGCCACACACGGCGTGATAAAGGGGCGTGTGACACTGTCTAAGGAGTTTAATTGCTTCATATCGACGCCACGGACACTACGCCTCCAGAATGCACCAGACTTCCTGATACTTTAGTCGCATAACCGCTACATCACACCAGCCTCGACAACATATGCAAGAGGGATTGTCGACCTCGTAATTCAGTGGTAGGTTAACCTATCCCATTGTAACTTCATTATATAACATTGTAATCTTAACTCCCTCCCCGTAATTTTACTGTGTTTTATAATTTTATTTAAGTCATGACATAAACCAAGTTCCTGACATCAACAGACTCGTATTTAATAACAAAGCACCTTAACTTGTAATATCTCAAAATCCTGTATATTGGCTGAAAGACAATATTAAACTTAAACAAAACTGTATATGTTAATCGGTAAAGCACAGTAATGGTGGAGGCGCCGGGTATACACAATTTAGTATGGATATTGTCTACTATTAATAATCTTATTACACTGGATGTTTATAGAGCCTACAAACAAACGACTTGCTTTGCCTTTTTTGAGGCATACAAAGAACAGAAAAGGTAACCGGCCATGATTGTTTAGAGACCCATCCCAAAGATCATCCGGTGTGATTAGGAATCAATGAAAACCCGTGATCAGGGCAGTCGAACTGGGAATCGAACTCGGATACTACCGCTTGCAAATCCAGTGTTGTAAAACTGCGCCATTTCTCTCGGTCATTAGTTGTGAGCCGACACTGAAAATTCACCTGCTATTTACCTGTTGGTTGGTTGGGCCTTGACGAGCGACTGGCAGTTGACGCTAATTGGGGCTGAGTGGTTTATTTCCAGACGCCCTTTGTCGTCGCGAAATAGACCCACAAAGTGCTCGTGGGACCCGGGGGGGGGGGGGCGTGGTTGATGAGCGAGGGAATGGCGTGGTGTTTTTGGTATGGATGGCTCGCTGATACATCGGTGATTTCAGATCTCGTTTATTTACTAGTGTGGGAGCGTTCTACTAGTAGCCTTTCTCGAGGTGCTGCCGTTCCCTTAACTCGCAACATTCCGTCCTCTCCTTCCTCGTAGAAAGCTTATCGTTTGTGTTGTGTCAAAGAGGCTGGTGGGTAAGAGGAGCGTGTGCCGGTATCAAGTTTCCTCGTTTGACGGATGGAAGCAGCGGAGCGATAAGAACCAAAGTTCCACGCACGACGAGAAGCATATCGCTAGAGATGATGGTTTATCGCGGGAAAACTTGACTATTTGCTAGGCTTCAACATACGTTCAACTTATCAAAACATTACTGGCTTTTCCTTGTACGTGGAGCTACTGCCCTATTTGATTGAGCCAATAAGAATGCCGCTAGTTTAATATTTAATGCATGTTATTGGTCTGCAGACAGCTACGTTGTGTCAGTGTTTTCAAGGCTATGTTGACACAAAACTTTTTCGCGATATACCATCCACAGAGACATGAACTTTTCGCGAAAAGAATTTTGCCCCACTTTGTTCCAGTACCTTATGTGCATATCTGCAGTTCTGCTTCATAGATATTGGCAGCGTGCCTTTGAACTGTGACGTTTCTCATTTGACTGTAGCAATCACAATAAGGTTACTGTAACACCACACGTCTGTGATTTGCGTGTAAAACCCCACGACACACGAATGTCAAAACATCCAATCTCTGACCGTGAAGCAAGTCTGCAGACGTGCACACAAGTCACTGACACAAAGTGAGGCAAATTTCTTTTCACGAAAAGTTCATGTCTCTAACCATCCATCATCTCTACATATCGCCTCTATTCGCAGTGCACCAAACTGGGGTGCAAGGTTTACCTTGTAGTCTTTTTCCTATTGAACTTTAAACACTTACCTTAAAAATTGTATTTTTTATATTGTAAAAAGTGAAGGGCAACGTATACCTCTCGTCTTGCACTTTGCGAGTTCATGTGGTATTTTCGGAGTTAAGCAGTCTGAAAAGACCGTCTTAGCCATTTGAGAGGCCCAAAAAGCATGTTTCTAACAATCTTGCTGAATTTTTAAAACTATAGCCGCATAGTTTCAAGTGCGTGTTCTTTTCGTAGATAATCATAATATGAACAAGTTAAGCGGTTTCGCGTAAAGAATACGCCGGACATGCCACAAGACCGTTCATGCGCCCTCGATACGCTCAAGCAAGAAAGATAAATATGAGTACATGTATTTTTAATAACACGTTTTTAGTATCTCGCTTTCTTGTCAGTTTGTTTATTTTCGGTAACAACGCACAATGTCGCTTCTTGTCTTTCTGTTCGGTACAAATTACGCAATCAGTTTTAAACTAACTTTCCGAAGAGCTAGAGGCCTGAAATTTTAAACATATCTCGGAACTGGTTGACAATGCAATATAAGAGGAGAAATTTTGTAAAAAAAAAAATTACTTCATTATAAAATTTAAAAAAAAGTTGTGATCCTACATTATTTAAACGCCTCATTGTAAAATTTCAAACACGCGAGACTGTTAAAAATAATAATGTGCCACGTGTTTAATAGTAAGGAGTATACAGAGTAGCTGTCGTTGAGAAAATTCAATCGATAGTTCATATAATTCGCAGTGCAAGTGAACTATTCATAACATCAACCTCTTGCGTACCCCCCACGTTTTTCCTTATAATTTTACAGGTATTTTTATAAAATAAATTATTTTGTACTTTTTTTCATTTTAACGTGGTATGTTATTCTTTTTATTAATTTATATTGTTTTTATACGTGACACATTAAATAAAGTTATCAAACTACTATTTATTTGCATTTGAAATGTATTGTAGCGAGTAGCAATTTAATTGCCCCTCCCCCTCCACCGTCATTTCTCAACTGCTAACTTCCGTTACATTGTTATATATACGAAATGGATACAATTTAAAAAGTCCTTATAAGTTTTAAAATTGAACACGCTTATAAGAAACATGATTTTCGAGCTTCTCAAAATGGCCCAAAACTCCTCTTTTTGACTGCCTTACCTGGGAAAATACCAACCTGACGGAAACACATGCATTGGAACCTAAACAGCACTTTTAACAAAAAAATTATAGTTACAACACATAAGAAAAAAGAAACAGGGTGTTGTAGCAATATGAATTAACAAGTTGAAAATAATCTTCAAATATACGGAATTTTGTTCAATAGTAATAGGATGTCACACAATTCAGTACATCTCGATATTTTGAATGAGTTTAAATAAGAACTGAGACATTGGTCCGAAAATTAACTTTATTGTAAAAACATGAGGTACATGTACAAATTGTCTTAAAATTGTTATCGCTGGCTATTCGTACATGTGGAATCATTATGATACGTAAATACAGACCACCCCATACATTTTTACATGATAGTTTATTTTTTGGTCAGTGATTTTATAATTATTTTAAGATTATTAAAAATAAATGGGTTTTACTGAACTGTGGGACATCGTATGCGTCTTGAATAAAAGCTTTATATTAAAAGATTATTGTTAGCTTTCTAATTCATATTGCTACAAAAGGGCGTTCTTTTTACCAAGATTTTTTTTGTGTGTTTAGGCTGTGAACAAAACTGAAGACGTAAGTAGTTATTAATGTTAAGTTGTGTGTTTATTAAAGATTTTGCATTTAAAGCTTTTTTTTTTTCGTCGCAGGCATATGTTTTTTTTTTCATAATGGGTGAAAATACAAGGTTATAGTTGCGAAATTATTTTATTGTCATCGATTCTCAATACGTGTATAAAATTGCAAATGATTCGGACGTCCAGAATTGTGTGAAAATGTAACTGAAGGATTCATACATACCGGTGGAGCTAATTAAATCGTGTTAGAATGATACGATCCTTGCCTAAAACTTTACAGGAATAATAATATTAGTACAGCACTGCGCGCCAGTCGAGTGGCTTGAGCGCATTGGTGATACATTCCATACATTGGTCAGGGACATCCGTGGGGATTGATCGATATTGGGCCTCGGTCGATATTGGGCCTCGCACACACAAATGCAATTTATCTAAGGAACAGTCTTAATATTCCTATTTCGTCGGTTTAAAAAATATATATTGACAATTGAATTTGCTGAATTATGTTTTCAATAGTCAGAAAATAACACATAATGTGTTAGAGTGTAAATGTTACATGTTTGACATCAATGCATATCAAAAAGTATTCAGTTATATGGTTAATATTCTTTACTGCGACACCATAATCTAAATAGTAGGAACATTTGTGAATTAATAAACTATAATGATTGATATTCTGAACAGACTTGGTGAGTATATAAAACAAACTTTCTCCAAAAAGCGGACATAAATCTAGTGTAACTAGTTCGCAAGAAACAAAAGTGCGAAATAAACTAGTATTTCAGTAGACCGACGTAATTAAATGTCGAAACAATACGAGGTTTACATTAGTTATGCAAATAACTTACCCAGCTCTCTTACACATAACAGTAACTTGCTTTATACATGTTCAATATAGTGAACTCTCATTAAGAATACGAGACGTGTTTTTATCTATAAGACAACAAATATGAACTTTCACTAGACCGGATTACAGAATACCCATACTAATAACATAGTCAATGTGATGTGTATTTAGGTTTATTCGAATATTTACAGAAGATCTATGCTTGTAACAGCGTCAGCATACCTGAGTTGTGAAAGCAATGCAAACAGTAAATAACCAACTATAGATTTGCAGGTCTTAGAGTGTAATAGAACCGAATATTTAACTCGGTAGATGACCACTGTAACTGACTAGTTTATATTTCATGCAAATTTGTAAATGCATGCAATATTCGCAGTGCAGTTAAACCAGGCAAGACAACATTACACCGTAAGTTTATTTCAGTTTCAAAAGAAGGCATAATATTTTATTAATTGTACTCTTCGTTCTTTATGAAAATGGTGATTTCAAAAACTAGCTAAGTCCACACATTTACCAAAACTCCGCTTCGTTGAATAATGTGAATAACGCCATATTTTATCTTATGGTTACATTAGACGCCAGCTGATCACTGTAGTTCTTATGCTGATTGTTTTTTTTCCTTCTCCTGAACAATCTTTGCAGTTTCAATTAGCCAACTGAAGAGACGAAGGTAGTCGAAGTGGTTCCACCGACCTAGTACCTAGACTCAACCATACGCACTTCTCATAAGGTTAGCTGTAACCATGTAGTATTTACAAACGTGCACGATAGATATCGCAATCGTAGTGTGAACATATCGTCTAATTCTTTGTACGTAGCTAGAGAGTGTTCGAAATTAAGTTCAAAATGGGTTTGTAGTTATAAAAATGGTAGATGGTGTAATGACATTTTTGTCAAAATTGTGAACAAACATTTGCTAACAACAATGAGTTTTTAGTGAGCCCTTTCAGGCAATAAAATTCTGTATTTTTTATTCAAATGCAAGGAAATGTGCTAAAGGAAAATATATCTTGAAAATAACAAAAATTTACTGCATACAACAACATCGCTAGTTTTTGTTGCAGGAGAGGTTTTGAATCAGCATTGCAGGCCTATGTGTATTTGATTAGTCCTACTATAATAATAAGTTTTAATTGGAAATACTAAATAAGTACCTAATCACCTAGCGATTAACAAATTATTAGATTGCGTAGTCAACTTTCTGTGTTAACGTAAGCACTGCAGCGCTAGTAGTACGAGTTTTAAAGTGGATTCACAATTGATAACACAACAGTATGCATAGAACATTGGTCGTTCGCACAAGAACAAACCCCTATATGTATTCTTACCTACCGATTCACAACACCAAAAAAAGTGGTCGTGTGCATAGAGTTGCTGACATAGGAAATGGTAATATTTTATTTCTTGTGCGTACGCATAGGGCAGCAACCAATCACAACGAATGATTTAATGAATGTCCGCCATGTTGGTTTAACCTCCAAAAATACACGAGAACAAAACAATGCTAGAATAAGAAATTGTAATGTATAAAACTATGTTTCTATATTGTAAATAATGATTTACGCTGTGCAGTTTATAGGCACTTTGTTTCTGTGTTTACTTTTATCTCAAAATACGATTCCACTTCAAATATGTTTCAATGGCCTTCGGTTGACTTTTATACGCCAAGGAATATTTCAGATTCGTCCAAAACGTGCCATTGGCTAAACATAACAGTAAGAATCCAATTGTGAATTAATTTTGCACAAGGCCTCTGGCCGTGCATAGTTTCTACGGTTATGTTCTATGTACTGTGCTTATGTTTTTTAACTGTGAACCAACCTTTAGCTCACATGTGTAAATGCATAGGTAGCAGCGCGCGGTACAGTTCAAATGCGGGTACGTGTGCTGTTTTTTTTTTTTTTTCAGATACATGGTCTGTCGAGCACGTAAGATTACAAACCATTACACTCCGCCATGATAGTATAGCTGTTTTTTTTTTTGTTTTGCAGCATAAATTCCAGTGTTGCCAAAACAAACATGTAAAAGTCACCACAACTACAGAAACAAAGTTTGTTTACAATGCACGAAGAACATACCGCCCACCGAAAATAGTTATTTTCAAGTTCATAACATATACCTAAGCTTAACATCTATATAAAGCACATTAGTTAGCGCTGAAAGATGGAGTTTGATTTGCACTAAAGGTGCTAATCTGAAGGAAGTGGACAAATGTTGCTGACTGGTCGCACACACTCGCCACTAGGTGTTCTAAGGGTAACCACGCGAACAACGCCATCCTGGCCAGGATGTAATGCTAACACTCTTGCCATCTTCCACTTAAGTGGTGGTAGTAAGGGGTCCTTCAGCAGCACCAGCTGGTTGATGCAAGTGTCAGCAACTGGTTGTGTCCATTTGGTGCGTTATTGGAGCTTGTGCAAATACTCCATGCTCCATCTCTTCCAAATTACTTGGTGAAATTGTGTAATCATTTGCCAACGATTGAGGCGATTCAACGATATGTCATTCAAATTCCGGTCTGGTACTGCAACCAAGGGTTCACCCACTAAAAAGTGGCCTGGAGTCAGAACATCATATTCCCTAGGATCTGTTGAGAGGGCGCACAAGGGTCGTGAATTCAATACTGCTGAAATTTGTGCGAACAACGTCGTAAGCTCCTCGAAGGTCAGTAACTGAGTGCCTACTACTCGGTACAGATGCTGCTTGGCACTCTTGATAGCAGCTTCCCACAAACCCCCAAAGTTTGGACTTGCAGGAGGGT
>PNEQ01014820.1:0-73734 GCA_003012365.1 Medauroidea extradentata
TCTCATCGTTGTGTCGTTTGCTGTAATTCTGTTTGTGTTTTTGTTTCGTCTCATCGTTGTGTCGCATGTCAACTTAGGTTTTTTATATTTTTGTTATTTCTTTTATTTTCTGTTTGTTCCTTGTTTTATCTGACCATATTCCAGTTTTGGAATTTCATGTTGTGTATGTATCCTGATGACTAAAGCATACTCTGCTTTTCATGTTTTCTTGTCTTATTTTTACTTTTAGTTTTCTTGTGACAGTCATTTATTTCGCAATGGAGTATGTCCATACAAATAAATCCAGTCATCAACTCCCATTGCACAGTTCTTTCAAAGATCATATAAATTACTCTAGTTAAATAAGGGGACGGCGAGAAGCGGAGTAGTTTGCCGTCATCCGTAGCGTAATCGGCTGCATACCTGATTATGGTACGTGAGGTCTTCGTTCTATTCCCAAGTGGGACTGGGTTTAAATTTTTGTTTGCCAGAATTATTCACTGAAATTCGTCCCATTGTATTTGTTGATAAGAAGTAGATTCGGGGTTACGTAAATTAGCAGTGTCATAAATGTGGGAGTTTTTGGCACAGTGGCGAGTCCTTGCAATTGTGCCATTAAAAAGAAGAAGGAAAGCGGCTAGAGCACTCGCCTCCCTGCAAGGCTATCTGGGTTCGAATCTCGGCGGGACTGACCCGGATGTTTGAATGTTCGAAATCTTGCCGGTCGATGTCGTTGTTCTAAGTTTTCCTCGGAGAACTCCTGTTTGACCATCCCCTTAGTTCCAGCGCTGTTCTATACTCACCCCATAGCACTTCTGATTGAAATATACATTTTGGCATCCAGGTCGATCCGGAGATGTTTCGTAACTCACCTTATCACAGACTTTTTTGTGCCTACTGTGCGAGATTTACGTCGCGTCGATTCGTTCAGAAAAGTTAAATACTTAAGGACAGTCACGACTGCGTTGTCCTACGGATAACGTCATAATCTACTCGGGGATAGTTTCCATTTTGCAGGTACATACGATTTCTTGAAAGCGAAGAAAATATTTTTCCGATAATACTTAATTGTGGTAAGTAATTCTTACCTTACTGCAAAATAAAATGTGAGAAACGTATTTTTGTTACAATTTTTTACATATCGGCTTTGTTGAAAACAAAATCATTTTGAGCCTGAAGCTTGTGTTACTTAAACTACAACAAAGTTTATTATATACATTACTGCTGAATTATTTTAATTGCCAGCACCATGTTTTTATAATGAACTACTAACATTAAAAACTAATTATTATTGCGACAAAGCTACTTGCAAGTGGTTAATATTTAAACGAAAAATATATTTGCCAAAAATCAGTTTGATGTCAAAGACATTGTATCAAAGTGTAAAGTATAGGATATAACCTCAATCCCAGCTTCTCTTAAGTACTGAGACCTCTCTAAAAGAGTTTCACCGAGGTCTGTACCGATTTCTCGACCAAACCAACACGCTGTCCAACATGCCCATTCTGAGAACATTTGATAAGCTGCGTCGTTTCAGAACGACAGTGAGTGCTCTAGACGTCAAATTTGTATCTTAGACCTACATTGGTTAGTAAGTGATTATACTGACTGAAGTTCCCCAAACAGGCTAAAGTTATCACTTCGTCAAAGTTAAGTTATCAGACCAGCATACGCACACACACAAATCATTTGGTGCTCGTTACGTGTGTTTGGAAACATTCGTTTTAAACAGAAGAGAAGGTTTATTATTTCACTTTATGCTGATTATGAGTTTTACAGCGTTAACTTCAGCAGCAGTCATAGGTAGGGACATGCAAAATTCGCGTTATCATTTGGTAGCAGACTAAACTTCACTTTCATATACATAACATAGCATAATCTGTAATTCAGTTAGCCACGAACTTCTATGTGTTGTCATTTACGTGTGTTACGACGTTACTGATATTGACCTGTACCCTGTAAGCATTCTCCGCGGTAATTCCCGGCAATATCAGCCAGCGGGAGACGTAGAACGAGCCTATAGTCACTTGGAGTCTAGTCAGCTGTCAGAAAATAACGCGAATTTTGCGTGTCTCTATAGTCATAGGGCTTTCCTCTGTAAGTGACTAATAAGAATAACGCAGATCTTTGAAAGACCTCAATTATTTTTTCAGTTCACTAAACGGGGAAAAAATAAATATACATATGTGTTCGTGTGTACGCTTGCGTATGTGCACGTAAGTTTTAGAATAATACCGTAATTGGTAGTTAGGTAAAACGACCACACTTTAAAACTACATTATAAGATAGTACCAGAACGTTATGTTTCTTGCAAGACAAGATTTAAAATTGCTAAAATAATTTGTTGAAGGAAATAATTTTTCTGCATTTAACGCGTTTGGTTAGGCGGTAGTGACATCAGACTTCCGAATGACGCTTGAATTTGATCCCAGAAGAAAGGCTATATATCCAAAGCGGTTTCCACACTTTGCAGACAAAGTTCAGTGAAGTCCCGCGATTAAATAATCAAAGAAATCGACCTTATGTGCAGTGTTAAAAAACGATAATCCAACAGCAGAAATAGTACAATTTCTTTATAAATGTCGTGTAACTGACTGTGTTTAAACCAATCCAATCAAGGTACAGGAAGTTTAAGAGTTCATAAATCAAGTTCCATGAGCATGTTTCCTTCACTTGCGAAACAAACCGTAAAGTTTCACAATATCTTTGTTTAAAAATCAGTAATAAGACTGGAGTGTTTGCTGCCTCCCAGGAGAAGGTACGTTCATTGGGGTTGTGGAGAGAATCTTGTGGCTCCGTCGATCGCGACTCGAGTGCCTTAGACTATACGGACAAGAGAATTGTTTCAGCGCAGACCTCTGGGAAATCTGGCAAAAGTGCACTCAGCCGACAATGGGTGTATGTATGTGTGTGTGTGTTTGCGCGTAAGTTCTGACGCAGCGAGTCTGGTGTACGCCACCAGGGTCATTAATCTCTGGAAACACTATTTATATCCCTAACAAATGGCCTCATTGGCGGTGTGCATCGTGACGTCAGCTCTTTTTTTATTATTATTTTAAGTCCTTGGCTTTCCATTACATTTGTACCCTTCCGCCCATTTGTCAGTATGAATTTGACTAAGAATAATAGGCTCAAAGCTGTGCGTTAATTAAACCTATCTGTACACTGTAAAAAACTTCCTAAAATGTTTAGGAAGTTATTATCCCAGACGCAGTATGGGACAGTTATCATACTTCCGTCTTGTAAATATGCAAACATTTACAAATGTTACAATACAATTCTGATAACTTTGGTATGCATTTGACTGTTTTAAAATTATGTTTAGGGGTGCTACCATGGATGTCTGGGAAACTATTCTACCATACCTACTTTCTTAGCGCTCCTATACGCACGTATGGTAAGTTTACAAACTATTTTTAGAGTGTAGTTAACATTTACAAAGTAATAGGTTAAATGCATTGCATTAATTTCGTGTTTCTCTAAAGCTAATGTTTACGTTAGCCTAAAAGTAATTGGTTAAATATAGTTAATAAATGTTGTGTTTATCTATAAAGTAGTACAGAAATTCCTTCTTTCTCTAAAGTAAACGTTTGAATATACCTCAGTGAAGGAGGGCAAATACAGTGCATAAATATCAGATTTTTCTAAAGTTAACTTTCAAATTTTCGTGAGTAACAGGCTAAACACAGTATATAAACGGTAGGCCTACATCTTAATAGAGTTAACGTGAAGCCGTTATAAAAATAAAGCATTAATTTTTTTTTCGGTTTTATATTTATTCATTTATACACACACACTTAGTGTGGGCCATAGAAGTTCTCTCAATGCCAAGAAGAGCTTAAATGTTTGGAGGAAATTGCTGGGGAGTAGATGTTACGCGACAAACAAAATTTCCTATAAAGGTTACATGCGTTAATTCGTGTTTTACAGGAACTTGGCAAATATAATAATATTTACTGTAAACTGAATTTCTGGAATTTTGATTTTCTTTCTACTTTTAGTATTTTTTTAAATACAAAAATATTTTGTAATGAATTTTCATATATGTCAGGCACTAGTGAATTTTTCCATTTCATTATGTTATAAGAACGAAAAACATTGCACATTTTGACTTTGGATTGTCGTTATGGGGAAACTGGTTGAGCCTTTTTTTTCTTTTCGTATGTAGGAAAACGTACCCCCATGAAACGTCCTCAAAACTAACACAATGTCACACAAATAATATAAAATTATGACTTTTTCCCACTTGAACACCCTTAAGGTGGGACATCAGTGGCCATGTTGGATTATTTTATTTTTCGTTTTATTTATATTCTGAGAAGAAAAGTGTAAAATGTGAGATTGTCGCGTGAATTATATTTATCTTGCGCTATAGTACAAGTACCGCAGTTGAACTTTTGACGTATATCCAGGCCGCAATCAGTCACCCAAAATTAAGAATATAAAACAAATTTTTTTGATTGACTGCGGCTTTAAAAAAAAGTTAAATGTTCAACTGCGATGTTTGTACTGTAGCACAAAAAATAGAATTCACGCTATAATCTCAAAATTTACACTTTTCTTCCCAGAATTTTTTAAAACAGTCAACTAATTAAATAATCCAATATGGCGACTGATGTCACACCTTAAGAACGCCGTGGAAGAGACTAGTGAGCAGCCTCCAGCTGTCCAGTTGTAGTTCTTCTGACTATAAATCTCGATTGTTACGACACTGACATCGACTGTTAGAAGAACTGGTCTCTCTAATGATACAATTTCGATAACAGGCCGCAGTGACGACCTGCGAGGTTATTAACAGCTTCCTCGCCTCAACGTCGTGACCTCGGCCTGTAGCTACTTACGTCGACACTTGAAATCACCCGACTGTAAAACCCAAATGAAGGCTGCCATTTGACTACAAAGTTTTCTTAAGAGTTTATCTACATGACTCCAATTAGCAGCTTGTCCAGTATAGATGACACTATTGAAAGCAACTGTTGTGTAATTCTTCCCAAACACTTTAAGCAAAATGTTGACGTATGTTATGACATGCATAGACACGCTTGCACAAATAAGAGAAAGTTTTATTATTTCTTAAGGTCTCTGCCTATCTACCTCACACGATCACACCGTTTAACAGGGAACTCTATTTTAAAACTAATTAGTTCAGTAAAAAATAATTTAAAGATAACGCATTCAAACAAAACGTGTTCTAGATAAAATTTGTTTGTGATGGAAAACAATTTTTTTCCTCATACAAACACTTTAGAATTTTCAGTATCACAGTTTTAAATTCGAATCGACAAAGTTTCTTATATGGCAGTTTTTTCCAGAATTTCCGTGCATATAACTTTTTGTTTAAAAGAACAATCTTTGGAATTGATCCATTGGAAAGTAATTGCTTTATAACATATATTGCCGATTTAGAAATTAATGTTTGCCAGCTTGTTATAAAGCCGAAGAGCCCCTAAGTTTTTCTGTAAATGTAAAATTTAAATATGCCTTCAGGCCATCTGAATTTTGGTTTAGAAACTATATCTTTGTTTTACACGCGTGAAATTAAGTATTTGTGTTCACATTAAAATAATTCATAATAATGTGCATGTAATGTGTTTAATGCAGGTACTTTAACTGAGTCTACGCCAGTGTGAATGATTACTTGTGAAAAATATAAACAGTGTTTCCTAATGTCGTCACCTGACAATGCACTATTTACACAAAGCTATATTAACTATGTGGTAATTTATAATGTCGACTTTTCGTATTCTTCACAGCCCTGTAGATAGTGTGATGTAAACGAAACATTTGGTTTAAGTTAATTATCTTCAAATACACGCTTGCTAATATTCGTAAACCTAGAATTAAAAACCTACTATACGCTTGCAATAAAATGAAGAAATTAGTTGAGACAATTTTTATAATCTTGACCACAATCCATTATTCCAGTATTTTACATTTTGCTTTACTAGAGAAACCACTGTTTGGTCTTAACTTATGCTCTGGATATTCGCGATTTCTTAATCGTTTTTATCCATAGAACTGCTGTCAAATATTTAAAAAAAATGTAATGAAATGTAATGTAATTTTGACAGCAAGTTAACTGCGCATGCTTTCACAGTTATCCAATGTCGAGTCATAGAGAACATGGAGAAAAATAAATCTTTCTGCCATAAAACATGGAAAAAATCTGGTATAGCCTGTGTAATACTGGGACGCTAGGAGAAATTCCTGTTTCGGGTCTATCTTTCGACATTTATTCACGTAGACTTATGTTGCGTACCACAAGTAAAAAAATCCTGGCATTTTGCAGCAGATTTCTTGTAATCTATGCTTGATTAACTGACATTTTCCAATTAGTGTGCATAGCGTGCTGTTAAAAAATGTCCCATATAAAAACTATCGGCGTTTAAAATAGATCTCAGCCCTCAGGCTCTCCAAAATTTATGAGAATGACATGTAAAACACAATTAGTAGCAAGATTCAGAATGATTGCTGAAAAAGACTTTCAAAATTGTCACATAATGGTAGATAGGCCTACCTAAAATAAATACTTGTCTTAACAATGAGTGGAAGCTTGGTATATTATGTTCTAGTAATTATACTTTTGATAAAAAGGAATATAGTTACTTGAGAGTCTAACAGCTTAATTTACGTGTTTATATATCATCACTAGTGTTAACACAGTATCCCCTAACATAAGCTGTTTCTTGCCACCAAAGTTCGAATGAAAAGCTGGGGATCATGCAGTTGAATACCGTTTGAGAAAGCATTTCCTAAGTAAATTTTCGACAGTTTAGAGTCTGAACTAAATTATAGACTGTTTCAAAGATAGCTAAGAGAATAAATAAGGAGGAGGTGTCATTTTAATGAAAAATTTCCATAACTGTACAAATATATTTGCCGCAACTTCGAAGTTACAGAAACGGAAGAAATGTAAGAGTGTTTCGACCAGCAAAATTATATACTGTGTGTATGTGTGTGTAATATATTCAATACCCATGATTTATAAAGAAAATATGAAAGCGTCTCTATTACGTCACGGCCCAGTTAGAACTGTGTTGCATAAGCTAAACGACTGCTACACGAGTCATAGTGTGTTTGTGTGTGTTCCAACCTGACGTGTCTCGCGCATTTTCTCTTCTTTGCCCTCCATCCCTTCGCCAGAACACGACGCCTCTCGGAACAAGACACACAATCATGTGGAATCACGTCTCCCCTTCAAATGTAATCTGCGAATTCGTCCCTCCCCTCAGTTTCCTTGTTCCGTACCAACCACACACTTCACACTCCCAGCCCATGTCGAAGCATCCTAGTTCTTCAATTACTAGCCCGGACTTTCCCACTGAAAGGGAGAACACACAATGGAAGTGCGGAAATTCATGCTGATTTATTATGACGAGTATTTTAGAAACGAGAGAGAGAGAGTAATGTCCTTTGTTCAAAACATAATTTGACGAGTCACGAATTTGAAGGTTCTTTAAAAGTTAACTGATAATTTTTTTTTTCGCCTTTGTATAAGTTTAAAGGATGTACTAATAAAGGACAAGGTAGTTGGTGTGTTACTAGAGAGGGAAAAACATGTTCATCCCAGACTGGCATAAAAATGTTTTGGACAAATGAAATAAACTATATTTTAAAATAAAATGACATAGTTCTCTGTGGAGAATAGTGTACTCGCTGCATAAACGAGGGTCTGTATAAAATATACTACTTATTGATAAACATACAGTATACACTTGCCTAATTAATAGACTGCTTCCGTACACAGTAAAGGGTATACATATGTATACCACAAACACACACACATACATACATACATTCATTCATTCATACATATATACGGGCATGTGTATATACATAGAATCGTAAACTTATAGGTTCTACATGTATAAATACATTAACACGAACCGAAAAGAAAAACTTAGATGTGTTTTGAACGAGCACGTCATTTTGTATTAGAAAATAAAACTTAACATCGTCTGCTATTATATTCAAGACGACTGACAATTCATTAGGAATATGACTTGTATTGGTCCTAAACAATTATATTTTCTGTAATATGGTTTCCTCGTTGCAAGTCGCAGATTTAATATAAACTGCGTCTCGTGTTAATTTCCGCTAGCACTTAACACGAACCTATTTGCATGAGTCTAAGTGGCAATTGACGATTTATGCTTCTCCGCACGTGACACGACTGTCGTTCCTGGAACTGAACATTTGAATCCGCAAATTGAATAAGGTAATGACTACTGGAACTCGAAGTTATTAATGGGTTTAAAAACGTTCCACATAAAAATGTATTCGCGTGGCTTGAGAAAATAACAAAGAAGAATCGTTATATTTGACGTCGTGTTCCTATGAAATGACGAGGAGAAATGTTACCAGTCACTTTACCACATCCTCGCATCATTATTATTATTTCTTCTTTCCGGTGAAAATAAACAGTGATGCAAAGCGCATTTTCCTGTGAATACGTGAGAATGCAGCGTC
Source organism: Medauroidea extradentata (assembly GCA_003012365.1). Lineage (NCBI taxonomy): Eukaryota > Metazoa > Arthropoda > Insecta > Phasmatodea > Phasmatidae > Medauroidea > Medauroidea extradentata. Next base: position 8,449 of record PNEQ01014820.1, read on the forward strand.
ACCTTCTGCAAACTGATATCATTCTAGTTCATAAGACTTTATCTGAAAACTGCGCCGAGCACTGTTTCGTGCTATACTAGAACGACATCTAGAAACATAAGCGAACTGCCTGTTATTTGCAGCAGAAATGTACGCGCGTGTAATTTCCCCGCCATATTGATGCAGCAAGCAAATTATCGCAGCTGCTGGGTTTTCCCCCAGACTCGTGATGCAGCTTGGGTACTTAGCGTGTTCAAATACGATAAAACCATAATTTTATATTTTAAGAAATATTTTTAGTTTTGCTGACGGTAATTATGAATTCAGTTGCCTCTTACAAAACAATTTTAGCTCCCATAGTTTTCTCATAAAGTTACGTCAAAGTCAAAATAGGAATGTTCTGATGCCATGCAAATAGTGAAAACCAAATATTTTTATATTAAAAAAAAACTGAATTTGCAATTTTTTCCCGTACTTCTGCGATTTTTTAAAATTAAAATAACACGTCATGGGTAGTTAAATATTTTATTATGTAAATCATAGGATGTAAGTTCACAGTGAAGTAGATCAATTGGTTGTCACTATTTGCATGGCAGCAGAACATGCAAATTTTGACTTTGACTCGCCGTTACAGGAAAACTGTGGGAGATAAAATAGTTTTGTAGGAGGAAACTGTACTCACAAGTATCGTCTACAAAACTAAGAATATTTCATTAAATTATAAAATTATGGTTTAAACGGACTTGAACACCCTTAAGGGCACGGGCTTCCGCAATTTTCATCACAGTGTTTTTTTATTTGTTCCAGATATTTTATTTTCTTATTTTACGCACAAAATGTAACTATATTTTGCAATTATCAATTTTTTTTTATTCCGCATAGTTTTTTTTTTCTTAATAGCTCGTTAAGAGTGCGTAGTAAATAAATAAACGCTGAAAACATAAATTTATTCCTACGGTTTTTGAAGCCAATATGGATAAAATACTCTATGTCAATCCTAGATAATCGTATTTGCCAACTTTATGAGTAAATATTTATCCAGAACTATTAATTCGTTACGCATGGTATCTTGCGCTGCAGTTAAATGCACGAGGTTCCGGCGTCGGAGATTGTGCCTCAGAAGTTCGTAACTCGGGAAACAATTTTGTTTAAAACTTTGGCTAAAACTATTGTCTAGGATTGCTATTGTTTAATTTTCGCAAATTGGCTTTAAGAAACCTACAGTTATAAATTAATGCTTTTAGCGTTGAATTATGTACCACGCCCTCGTAAAGTCAAAATTGGCTTGTTACCGTTTTAAAGACGACACTAAAACCAACTGATATACCAAACTGGAAAAAAAAAAAAAAAAAAATTAACCGTGAATAATGATGTGGCAGACTGCCAGTTCAGCTATATTTAACCACAAAATAAAATATTTTTGTACTTTTTAAAACAATTATTAAATTTTTTAAATTATTTTTAATTTCAGCATTTTTATTTAACTACAAAGAAATTTTATTTTTTTGTTTTTATGTACGATAAATCGTAGTCTGCCACATCTTTAGCTGCTGTGAATTTTTTTCAGTTTTGTATGTCAGTTGGTATTACTGTCGTCATTAAAATGTAACATGCAAATTTTGATTTTAACAAACAAATTATCTGGTACAAATATAAACACAAAATAATGGTGATGAAATTACTGTAGACTGTGTATATGAAAGAAGTAAATTATTTCTTCTTTAGTAATTATTAGAAATAAATTCAGTAACAAGCATGTACATTATTGTAAAATCGTTCAGAATTTGGCAATGAGAAATGAAGAACTGAAGATTGAAAGTAGGCTATCAACCATATAGTCGATAGTTATAGTCCCTAAAGTTAAGTATTTTCGTAATTTTACAACTGAAATTACAAAGTTGACTGTTACGATGTAAGACACATAACTGATATCAAAATTTAGCTAAGCAATATTTTATCATTGTGACCAAATTTTTAATGCATAATACGAATTTATTTGTAGAGCGATTAGAATTGGTAAATGTTGTCGCGGGTATAAGTAGGGTCACTAGGCACCATTTTCCAATATATTTAGACCAGGTGTTTAATTCTACTCTTTTTATAGATTCCTACATTCTAACTCGCCCACACACTCTGCCACGAATATAAATTAATATTTTCAATTGTGTTAATATCAGTAGCATACTCATGCGGCAATGAAGCGACATTATATAGCCTATCTATAAATGTATCTTATGCGCATGTTGGCCGACTGTAGCTGGCGACGAAATTAAAAGTTATAAACTTAACTACAGTCGTAGAACATCTATAAACGGAAAACAAACTAGGAGGTACCGATTTCTATTATCAAATATTACTGATAATAACTGAGGTATTTTAGGATTCAAAGGTATAAAGCAACAAGTATAAAAATACGTCACATGCAATGTGTATAGAGTATAATTAATTATTTCAATTATTTTTCTACTGTTAATGAACAAGCCCAGAAAAACAACTACATATCCACAATGAAATACAGTTGAGAGCCTGTGTCACTTAGCATGCTGAATTTTTAATAATTTCTACCTAATTTCAAGTTTGGGAAAGGTTTATTTGAAAGTATTTCAATAGTGACTTAGCTAATTACACTGAAAAAATACTTATTAGTCACAGTAAAATATTTTGTTAAAATTGACCTTACCAAATTTATTTGTAGCGACCACAAAATTTTTTTGCTGTCCCCAATAAAGTTTTGCAGTGACTACAAAATTTTTTGTAACCACTACAAAAATTTGGTAAGGTCCACTTTAACAAAATATTTTGCAGTGACTAATAAGTATTTTTTTTTCAGTGTACATTTTCATTTATTGCATTCGAAATACCAAAACGTAAGTATGGGCTGGTTAATCCTATTAAAAATTTAAGATAATATTTATCTCTCACCATGTAATAAATACTAAATAACTTCTAATACCAATTTGGTACATAAATATGCACCTAGTTGTAAAACGTTAAGTTTCTGTTAAGAGACATGACCAGTAATTAGTCACACTAGGAACAAAAATTGAAAACTTTGACAAAAGCGGTGACATAGACTCTTAAGAGTTACTTTTTAGAATATAGTGGGCAATTTTTATTCGTACTTTCTCGTCGTATTGTTTCCTGTAGTAAATGTTGCTCGATAGTTTTCTCACAAGAGCGTTATCAAAGATTTCTCAACAAATTGATGTTAATATACTGCTGTATGATCGTATCGTTGTAGAGCATTACAGACTCCTATACGGTTATATAAAAATATTTGAGAATAATGCGTCACTCACATTTTATTTTATACTGTACAATAAATCTATAAGGTTGTTTTAATTAATATAGGTTGTATTTGACCTATCTATATCCCTTGACTATTTCAATGTGTAATCTCACTGGTAAAACTTTTGATATTTGCGTCTCAAGTCAGACATTTCACGATAAAAAACTATGTGTTATATTTAATGAAAATTGTATAAATTTTCGTATCATTTTCATATCTTACAGTACCAGAAGAGTCAGAGAATTCCTAACAGTGTCTCTTTAAAGAAGAATTTAATGTTACGATTTTATTGGTATTTCTGAACTTTTCTGTTACTTACAGTCATTTGGTTTTTATTAAAAGAGGAGGAATAACCAATACCTTATGTTTTATATTAACTTAAGTGTTCCGTGATTATGCTTTGTTATTTTAGATCTAACGTGCATAATGGATGGTAAGTTAGTTAGTGTGATCTTTGAACGATTCCTGCAATGGGTTAAGTATTAAACACTCAACTGTTTTGTGGTCTTCGCGAGCGAGTTAATTAAAGGCCGCTACATTCATATTTGGTCAGACCATTCGTCTACCACCAAGGTGATTCGGGTTCGATTCCCGACGTGGTCGGTTCGCCGAATTTTCACACGATGGGAATAGCGCCGGATGATGCCGTTGGTCACAGGGTTTTCTCGGGAATCCCCCGTTTCCCCTGCCGTGCATTCCGGTGATGATCCGTACTCACCTCATTTCACCTCTCGCCAGTGCTGAAGACCTCGATGTTGAGCGCTGATCATGAATGAGGGCGAAATTGTAAAAATACTTCTAAGTCGCAACTGACTTCCTAAGTTTCTGTTTCAGGCTGCGTTTCCGGTTTTGCAGATGTGTGTGCAAGTGACATCGGCTTACCGGCGAATGTATGCCTGGTCGGTGGAACCAGTGGGTCACAGAGGTCAAATGACCCTCGAATAATCTGATGTGAAAGTCAGATTCTCAAAAGTAAGTCTACATTAGGCACATAATAATTACGTATTCTTCTTAGTACTGATTTCAATCTTCATCGGTCTATATTGTGTAATAATTACGTAAAGATTATTTTGTCCAACTTTGATTTGGACTTTTAACCTTGACCTCTTAACTCCGAATATATTCTGCCGCTTTTGTATGTATGTGATGCAGCGTCATGTCAACGTCAAGTAACTCAACTGGTGTGCAGTGCTTTATTGTAGTAGTTGTTCTTTTCGTGCCGGACGTCAAGCGGTGACCAAATCATTCCTAAGAACTGTGTGTTTTTCAAGTTCTGTTGGTAATTTCCTACACATGACATTCTTTAAAAGTTCGTTTTAAGCCTATTTTAAAATAACCGAAAAAATCATATTTCAAATAAGAGACATAGCTTAAAGTGTGTTATTTTCTTAGACAGCAAAATATAATAAAAAGGGCGCTGTGTACCCCAGATTCCAAGCACGAGCAGGATAGCTTTGTTCGTTGTAGCTCAGTATCTGCCGAACATATTCATTCACAACTTACGTTTTTCTTCATTCAGGTGAGGACCACATTGTTGTAGGATTTTAAGACGTTTTTTAAATATCCTGAAATTTGAATAAAAAAAGTGTTTTCGTTATAAAAATCTTGGAATCATAATATTCGAATTATTTTTCTTACATTTTAGTCTTGTAGCAATATTCTCCTCTTATCAATGTAGACTATTGCTTCTGTTCGATGGTGATAACATTAAAAATGAGTAAGCCCCGCTGAATATTATGTATCATGTAAATGACCTTTTTTACTCACGCCATGGCTCTATCAAGTAGTTTTGTCCAAATAGAATAAAAAAAACAATGCAGCAAGCTGCGACATATTTGAAGCACAGGTAGGGAGGTCTGGTAAGGTCCTCACTCTGCCTATTCTCACAATGATGCATTTACATCGTCAGTGACGATCTGTTGTGAAAATAAGTCAATATGGAGCAGCACTAATGACAACACACAGTTCCGAGGACCAGTTTCGTTATCGGTCAGCGTTACGTGGTCGGGAATGGTGGAGGAATGGGTGAGGAGTCGTTTGAACAACTGTTCTCACTTCCTTGAATCGTGCCGACCAACTGTGGGCTGTAACGGGAAGCTTATTATCACTCCGGGTCGAGCTGTTGTCGTCTCTTGCGGTCCCGCGGTTTTCGATACCCCCCGCTCCTCTGCTCTGCATCCGTCGCACCGCCGCTCTGGTACAACTGAAGAATTTCTTCCATCAAGCCGAGTTGATGGTAACTCTGTAGAGAGACATTTTTTTGCTAACCACTTTTCTACTTTGTTGCTCGTTTAGACTATTCATCGTTATATCAGCACTTCTTAAGAGGACGCGGTAGATAAATAAGCGCTGAATTCTTCAATTGAGATCTACACTTTTTTGAAAGGCAATATAGAAAAACTACAAAACAGCAATCCTTGACAATTATATTTGCCAACATTATGAGCAATCATTTACTCAAAATTATGCTTTTGTTAAGTGTGATCTCTTGCGCCTAAACTAAATGTACGATATTTCGGCGTCAGAGATTGTTCTTCGGATATAAGTTAATCGAAAGAAATTTGCCCAGAAAGTTGGCAACAACTATTGTCTTGGATTATTGTTTATTATTTGTGCAAATTGGCTTCGAGAAACCTACAGTTCAAAACTGATGTTTCTAGCGCTGAATTATATACCATGCACTCTTAAGTGAGTGAGAGATTCTGGCCATCGGTTAACATCGAGGTCTTCAGCGCTGGCGAGGAGTGACATGGTGTGAGTATGGAGCAGCACCGGAATGAAGGCGCAGAGGAAACGGGAGATCTCCGAGAAAACCCGCCGACCAACGGCATCGTTCGGCACGATTCACACATACGTAAATCCGGGGACCGATCCCTCCGGGTATCGAACCCGGATCGCCTTAGTGGGAGGCGAAAGTGGTCTAACCATTCGGCCACCGTGGCCCCAGCACTTCTTAAGACCATAGGCTCGAGTTTCTCGGTTGCCAGGAAATATTTTTTTTTTTTACCCAGATGAGAGCCGATTTCGTAAAATTATCATGTGCCTTTTTTGTCAGTTAGTTTTACTGTGTACTGTAAATTTTCGAGACAAACAATACAAAGACTTCAGCAAATTTATCAACTAAAAGGAAATTTGGTGATAAACTAATTAGCTACCAACATGCAGTATACTGTATTGTCTCGACAAAATCTGAGTATGTAGTTGAAACCAGTCATAACCAAGTTACAGCGAGATTTTACATCGTCGTCTCCCGTTTACGGTTTTAAATAACTCTCTTAAGGGCAAGTATACGGATTTATGCGCTAAATCAAATTAGATGTGACTCAGTGCCTGTCAAACCTACACAAATGCCACCAGTGATTTTTCTGTTCATCTCAGTGAGACTCACATTCCTAAAGGATCTAAAAAAAAAACCTTTTTAAATGCCGTGAAACTCTGAACACCTTAAAATTTTCCTCTCCAGATAACATAATTTCATACATTTGTTCCTACGTTTTATTCATGTAGCAAAATTTCCTCTGAACGATGTTGGAAATTATTTCTATCTGAAAGCAATAACATTAAAAATAACTTAGAACCACCGAATATATTATATAAATCTCTGTCCTTGTTTTCTAATGTGTTAAGCGTCCTTTAAGAGCTTCTAACACGCATAGACCACGGCTTAGTACACTTACTACAACTTCATCATAAAGTATAGGAAACAATGAGACGTATAAACTGTGTCTATCGATTATGTAGCAAATTTTATATTGACAAGTGACGAAAAGGTTTAATCTGAATGAAATGGAAAATTCAGCAGTGCTACCTTTCCTGCATGATGAGGAAGATACCAGACATTTTGCATACCGTTACATGGGTTGGGTTCGAGCACTCCTTTCCTTACGATACTTTGGCCACTGTTTTCTGGAGAACGGTTGACCGAAGACTGTGGTACTAAAAAAACAAAAAAAAATACATATTTGGTTAATTTACACGCGCTCTTTTACAAACAATAATCAAACCACAACGTTACTCTATGGCTACGACATTTTATGCAATTAAAATCTAGAACCACACATTTTTTGTGACTGTGGGGGATAACAACCAATCTGGCGTGGTAAGATATGAGGTATGTTACCAGTCAAACCGTACCCAGACCTTTGTTGTTTTACCTCTAGTTTATTCTAGGGAAATTTATTAAAACTCATTCTCAAAAAAAATATGTGTGAACCTCCCATAATATAAGTTTTCGTGTGCTTTATTAGATGCAAACAATATTTCATTTTGCATTCGGTATTTCTCATAATGCCAGTCTAATTCATGCCTGTCCTGTACATGATATACAGCTTTATTTTTTCAAATCAAGTTTTAATATTGGGCGTAGCTAAGTGTAGGGAGAGAGCATAGTCACTTTAGTAAATAATTAGTCCTCTTTAAAATATCTCTGACAATACTACTGTATGTAAAGAGCACTGGAGAGTATACGGGAGAAAGAGTTAGTGCAGTGTTTGGCATGTCCTTGAGTTTTAATTAAGCTTGTCTACTGTTGTTCTCTTTAAAAAATGCATATATTGCTGCTTTCAAAAAGTACTCCTGGGGTCGTAAGCACAAAATAATTATTATGAGCGTTTTTCTTTTAAAATAATGAGGCCATAATTTCACATTTCTTATCATGAGGATGACGTTTATCCCATCAACCTGCCTTACATCATCGTACAGTGTCTCCAGAAGTGTATTACAATCTGAGATTTGGCATCTGGTCTGACAGTATTTTGATGAACATTAGCTCGGAGTTGTTTTCTCAATTGACTATTTCTGTTTGCAAAAACGGCCATTCTTCCGTAAGTAAAACTTTTTGCGAGAAATCTGTCCGTGCCGATCTGGCCCTAAAATTATACGTGGTTTTATAATTTTTTGCCGTATATTGTACTTATCTGTCAATTTAGCTCTAATTACCTATAGGTTTATTTATGTGTTAGTTTACAAGCAGCGTTGTAAGAAATCCGCGTAATTAGATGTTATTAGGGCTAACTGTGTTTCTATTTTATTTGCTAAACCATTCATTATGCTCTCCATTATTAGTCCCTAAAACAATTCTGCTGATTTGTTAACATTCTTTGATTTAGTTGTGGTTATTTCAGTAAATTTCTTATGGTTTAGATAAACATGGTATTATATTATTAAACGTGAAAATAATCGTTGCGCTATTGATGAATAATAAACAACTTCTTAACTATTCTACCAATCAACGCAAGTGTGAAGTCGTTTGACAAATTCTCAAACGTTAAAAACATACCACAGATTTGAATATTTTTAGAAACGTTTAGTCAAGGTAAATAAAATTAAAACTTACATACGCAACTGTTAATCCCCCGTGCCCTTTTCTTCATGCCCAGAGAGGAATGTAAGAGTGGCGGCTGACGATGAGCCCGTCTCCTGTTGGCCAACGAGCAGTTCATTTGCAATATTCTCAGAACTCATGACGGGGCTAACGATTTCCAACTGTATCGGCGGCCAGCGAAGTCTGGAAAACCCACCCAGCTCCTGCACCGCCCACGCTGCACCTTTCTGACGAAACATACAGCATGTTACAAGTGGAAATGTACACAGGGACTATAGGTAGAGCCACTGATTTTTTGTTGAAAGAATTTTGCCCGAATCTTTTTCAATTCATAATAGTTAGGACAGTATCTTTTTTTTACGCTTGAGGCACAGGAACGAGGAAGGCAATAAGTTGAACATAACACGTCCGGCAAACACCTCATCGTCTCTAGGAGCAAAGGATAAACTAGCATGCAGTGTTTAAGTATAAAGTGTCTTTCAACGGGGCTTCACATCTTGAAGACCATGTTATTTTATTTGTGGAAAGTATGTGGTAAAGTCCAATGCCGGTTTCTATGATTTTGTTTTACGATTACGGTTGATATTTTCTCAGCTACAGCAAAGTGAAAAAAATATTTTTAGCACTTTTGAGGACATTAGTAATAATGTTTTAATCAGCGGACGGCAGTTTTAAAAGCATATGGACGTAGTACGAAGTGTGTCTTATTTTTGTAGATGTACGCATTGGAAACATTTTCAATAGTTAGGCTTATACAAGCAAAAATACTTTCCGTACCGTAAACCGAGGTTACTTTGACCAATTTCGAGTTTACTTTGACCACTCAAAGTATTAGTTTTTTACTTTCTGGTAAACAAACAGATAATATGAGCCGAGTATTAAAAAAAAAAATTCTATCCTTATAGCTAATGTTTGAAACTTCCGTCGCTAAACGACATAAAAACCAAAATTTTGAGTGGTCAAAGTTACCCCACAAGGTCAAAGTTACCCCAGTTGACGGTACCACGTTACAACACGTCTCACGCATCAGGCCTACTAACTCTTAAGTGCACGTTTGCAGCTTATGTTTCATTCCCAGTGATTGGATGTTTATATCTCTCAGCGTCTTACGGGGTTTTACTGGCAGATAACAGATGTGTTGTGTCACAGTAACCTTGTTCTGGTTGGCACAGTCGAACGAGATACGTCTCTTCACAAATACACACTGCCAATAACCATGAATCATAGCTACACGCAAGGTACTGCAACTTGTTAGTGCAAAATTCTTTTCTCCAAATATAAATGGCTCTAGGCTTCTACTATAATCCTAACGGATGACGTATTAGAATATAATGTTAAGATGTGAATCACTTGTTCCTGAAACAGCTGTCGTTCCGTTCAGCATTTTGGCAACCACAATAGCTAAAGTTAAGAGCAATAATCACACATTTTCGTGCCTAGGTTAGATTAAGTTACGTAAATGTACAGTGATGTGCAATCCGTTCTCATGTCGGCCCTCCAACATTCAAGTGGGAATGTTAAAAATCAACTATCAAAATAAAACACCGACATACGAAACATAAATAACTCGTACGTAAAATGTACCGTTTTTGTCCATTTTTTATTATCTGTGTAAATTGTAACCATACTGCATTTTCAAGTCATTGTTAATTTCGTTTACAGTTTATTAAATATCTTTAGTTCATAAAAAATATTTATTTTTTGAATGTTGTGTTATTTTCTATTTGGCACGAAGTCATAAGTTTTACACTTCATCTTAATAAAGGAAATATATATATATATATATATATATATATATATATATATATATATATATATATATATATATATATATATAGCTAAGGATAATCAAGAAGGTTTTGTTTATATATAAAAATGGAACATAACAACGTGTGTAAAAAATAATCTAAATAATAATCCGTGAACAAAAGATGAATTATGCGTTATTGACAGGGTGACACATTCGTTGGGCGTTATCTCTTTCAATACAATTAAATTTACCGAATTTCGGCGTCAGAGATTATGCCCCAAAAATACGTCAATCGATCAAAATTTGACAAATTTTGCTGTCTAAGATTGCCCTTTTAATAATTTAGCATATTGGATCATATTGGTTTCAGGAAACCTAATATGGTTGATTAGTTATTTTAGCATTAATTTATGTACAACGGCCTCTTGAGGACGACTAAGCTCAGTCACAAATGATTCACGAATTTCCCTATAGAAAGTTAAAGTAGAAATATTTGTTTACATTTTGAGGACCGAACAGGCATACAGCACATTACTTGAATTAAACATTCAACACGCACTGTTACTGTTTTTATATACAGAGTGTAGAGAAACAAGCGCGTAATGAGCACACCACGACAATCCAGGGCTGAATTAGAGACGAAAATGTCCGTGGTAAAATGTTGTACGATGACAGTTTACATGCACAATGTGTAGGGCCCGGTAGTTTCCACGAAAATATTTTTGCAGCACTTTGTTGCAGTGCCTTACGTGCGCACCTGCATCTCTGCTTTGTGGTCAGTGATTGGATGCCGTAACATACAACGTCTTGAGGTTAAACTCTCAAATCACAAACGTGTTGTGTCACAGTTATCTATGTACTGATTGGCACAGTCAAATGAATAAGGACTCTGCACTAAAACACTCTGCCAATAATCATGGTGTTGAGCTGCAGGTGTACACGTAAGACACTGTAACAAAGTGGGACAAAATCTTTTCGCGAAAACTACCCGGCCCTAATGTGCAACATAGCACTGTAGTTAGTTCTCTCGTGCGCTCCACAGATAGCTTACCTATCTTTCTATTCTACTGTACTGACCTACATATGCAGGTTCAAATCCCGAGCATTCCAGACATAATTCTACCTTTACTTGACGTAACAAACATAAAATAATACCTGGACGTGGAACGCAACAGGGGACTTAACTCCAAGCAGTGTTGCCACACTGTGCTCGTATAATGTTGTCGTACAAAATCTTGCCACTCACATTTTTGTCTCCAATTGAGCGCTGGATTCACGTGGTGTGCTGACTGTGGGTTTGTTTCTGGACACCCTGTAGTTTATCGTTCGCATAAAATAATCACGCATTTCTCTACGGCTTTGAAAATTAACACTTTTAACGGTGATTGAAACCTGCAATTTTTTTTTACATGAAAACTGAAAGTGTTGATTCTAATCAATATTTATGTATCATCGTTTTGCTACAGAGACGCATTCGCTTAACTTGTTACGGAATAAATGGCTCATGCGTCACCCTGCAAAAATATTTGTTTTCGAAGTTGGCAGAAGTTATATACGCTTCAAAATATCTGCTGATTTATGTACCACTGCCGCTTAATTTCAATGTGTTTTAAAAGACTTCATATTACGTGAAATGTGTATGTCGATGCTTTGTCGTGCCTAAGTTTCACACAATTATCTGATATTAACGACGTGGTGAAAAATGTATCATTCTAATGTATTTATAGGGTTAGTTTCCTTCCCCTCCCCAAAAATTGTGGTTTCGTGAATTCTATAAGACTGCGAAAAGTTCGTACGCCATGTTGTGTCAGGACAGAAACTGGATTTTAAGGTCAAGTTTTTTTTTTGTAATGTTAGTAAATGTATGTTCACTTAACTAAAAATATATATATACAAAGATTTCTTTAAATTATTTCCAAAAACAACCTTCCCATCCCAATTTCTGACGTCGAGCTTACGTATTGAGCTCCTGGAAGAATTTACTTTTGTGAATTTCCGTCCCAGTTACTGTATCTTAATGTGAACCTAGCAGATATTCTCTAATTGTTTTAAGTTACTGGTTTGTCTTTGCGCCTAAAATACCAATAAATGAGGTGGAGCAGTGGTAAAACAGTCGCCTCACATTCGGGAGGATACGGGATTGATTCCTAGCTCCAGCCATCCTGATTTCTGTTTTCCAGGATTTCTCGCAATCACTCCAGGTGAATACTGGGACTGTTACGTAAACTGACCCTGGCCGACTACTTCCCCCTTCCCTCCGTGTGCCTCTACCAACGCCATGTGCTGTTCGAAGCCAGGTAAAAATAAAGACCAATATATATATATATATATATATATATATATATATATATATATATATATATATATATATATATATATATATATATATATATATATATATATATATATATATATAAAATATTTACGAAACGCCCAATTCTATTTCAAATATGATCGTTGGCAGAAATGTGTAAATAAAAATAGTAGGCTTAAACAATAAAGAAAATAACTACACAAAAACGGTTGGTCAATCCCATTTTTTGTAAGTCAGCAAGAATTTGTTCGTGGGTCGACTGGCAAATATTATAACAAGGTCAAAATCCGTTTCATTGCATTTTATAGTTCCCCTTGGAGAAGGAAAAATTTGTTTGCTTCATAGCATGTAAATGTCTACAAATAAGTATGTACTTACTGTTTTTCCGCGTAGACGTATACAGGATCACCTGCCAAAGTGACTGGGAAGACGTAACTACACTGCAGTAAATAATAATGTTTTGTATGTTGTGATAAATGGCAGACATGTATCATTCTGTTTTCGCCATAGCTGATTAATATTTTCAATGATTTAACATACTTCGTGTGTTCTTAAATTGTGTTTGAAGATTGAAAAGAACAGTACTTTAAACTAGGTGACTTTTCAGGAGCAATAGTAGTTAACTCTGTTGCGTACAGCTTAGTATATCTGGAAAGTTAATTGGGCACCAGTTTATAACACTGCGTAATGTCAATCAATACTTATTGTACATACACATTCAGCAATCATACACGAACACTACAGTTCATACAAATAAAATAATTAAGGCAAAATTACAAATTTACTAAATATATGTGGAAATAATACATAAAACTCCAAAAAAATGATATGTGTCTCAAGGAACAATACACGGCCTGGCACATAAAACACTGCGTTTTAGTAAATATGATCGTATCTACAGATCAAAAATGTCAACTTAAATTGAATCAAACATCTACATCATTTAAAAAGTACGTACTCTCTAAACTGTCAAATTCTAATGAAGCTATGCTAAACAGAGTATCTGAGGGCTTGGTGCAAGCCCGGTCTTTATGCCCTTGTAGCGCCCTGGTAGGACAGCCCCAGTGTGTGAGGTCCGGGCGCCAGGGATCGTGCGGGCTTCCAAGGTCAAGGTCAAGGGTCGCAGCGGCCATGGTGGTTCTGAGCGCGCCTTCTTCGGACATCCTGCACTTTGCCTTCAAAGCTTACGACCAAAACTTTTGAAGTACTCTACTCGAACGCGGTTGGTGTTTTCTTAAATTGGGAAGACATTAGAGCATGTCGTTTCAAAGAGCGTCATAGAGCAGAGGATATAAGACTAGACACACCGTCGTCTTACTGTAGTTTGTGGTGACATATAAATTATTAACGGATCGGTCTACATTAACTTTGTTTATCAGACAAAAACAATGAGTGGTATGCCATGCGGCTGGTGCCATTGGTGGGTCTTCCAAGCTTGGTTGTAGACGTCATGCTAGTTGGGAAGGATGTATTATTATTGATCACCATGCTACGCAGTTGGAAAGCCCATACGCCAAACTAGTACAGAGCATTCAGTTCAAATTTTGTCGAACCCTGAAGTTAAAAAATAAATAAACCAAGCAGGTAGTCGTTGGAATGTAGTTAGGTAAGTGTCCTGTACCTCTGACAAAAAATCCCGAGGAATACAGTTGCGGGTTTCCCATCATTTTGAAAAAGATGTCAGCCACTTTACATTTTTGCACGCATTCATGGAAACACTTACTGTGGACAGACTAATTGTCCTAGGCGGCATATCTTTCGTAATCTCTATACATATAAGATAACATTGACTGACTGACTGACATATCAAACTGCAGCCCAAACCACTGGACCTCTATTCGTGAAAATTTTTGTGAGGTTTCCCCTCAGGTCGTTGGCGAGCACTAAGAAGGGATTTTTCGAAGTTCGACCTCCGAGGAGGAAAAAAGGGGGTGAAATGTATTTTCGAAGTAACGTTGATAGAGATCGCCCCCAATGGCCTATCGTGATTTATACTTCAACAGGACGCACATAACAATGCATATTAGCCAATTTCAGGATTCTTCGAAATTCAACATTTAATGAGGCGAAAAGACCTTAAATGTGTTTCCGATTAACTATCGACATCTATCGGATCCTTAGGGATAAAGAGCTGGTTTTCACTTCAAAATTTTGCTTACTTGAATACCCAAAAAGTAATTTTAGGATTTTTTATAAATTCTACCCCCAAGCAGTAAAAATAGGGGGGGGGAATATGTTCTTCTATAAATCGTTTTTATAGTTGGAACACAAATGTCTATCGTCGTGAATTTTACTTCTATTGGTTGCGTATACGAATGACTACGATAGGAATCCAAGACGTTTCGAAATTTGATACTTCAGGGTGTGAAAATACTTGCAATGTGTTTTCGATTATTTCTCCATGTCTGTCAAAACAATCGATATATCAAAGTGCTCTTTGCTTAATACTGATGCTTATGTAAATATCCAAAATACCATTTTAAAATATTTTCCAAATTCGGCCCCAAAGAGGTAAAAAACAGTAAAATGCGTTTTCGATTCACAATCGATATATATAGATCCAATTGATATGATATATAGCGACGTAATTTTTGTTCAGATTGATGCTTATTCAAATACCTGAAAATCAATTTCAGGACTTTTAAAATGCCTCACATAAGGAGGTGAAAAGGAGTGAAAAGCGATGAAAAGTGTTTTCATTTAGTCGTCGATAAATCTTGAACCCAGTGAACTACTGTCGTGTTTTTCAGGTCCAAGAGACACCAGTAAAGTAGTACAAAATGTGATTCAAGGGTTTTTTGAAATTCAGTCTCTTAGGAGTTCAAAAGATCTGGAATGTGTTTCAGATAAATCTTCAGTATACATAACGAGCCCATCGAGATATTCAGTGTATTTTTGCTTCAGGATTATGATTGGGTAAATTGCCGCAAAGACGTTTTAAGATTTTCCAAAATTCGAACTCTCAGTACTGTACAGACGTGATATGTGATTTTTAATGAATGGTCGATTTTGTTTTGACTGTACGGGCTATCGTCGTGATTTACATTTTACTTGTATATTTGTACAAATATTTAAGATGCGAAATTATGATTTTTCGAAATTAGACAACTAAAGGGGTGAAAAGGCGTAAAATTTGTTTTCTATCAGCAGATGATACTTATCAGAACTAGTAGATATATTAAGGTGTTCTTCGCGTCAAAGATATGCTTACGTAAGTACTTAAAAAAGTAATGAATGTTTTTTTTTATTTTGTAAGATAACTAAATTATTAAGAAGAAAAATTAGTTTTTAAACTTTCAAGCAGACGATCCGAAAAGCGTGTACGACCAGCGAGAAATTAATAATACAGGAGTTTCATTCTACAGTTCTATCGAGACGTGGTGTTGTACAACCTCTATGAGCCCAGTAAATTAATACTTATATTTTTCAAATTGGTTTTCATGAATAATTTCGATGTTATGTTGCACAGATGTTTGTAACTCCGATCTATTGCTCGGGAGGTTTTAGGCTCAAATTTATTTCAAGGCTTTGCAAACGTGCAAGTCTGACACACAAAAACTGCAAGGAAGATTAAATTAGTGCAATTTGGATTAAGTTCAAAAGTGGTGAAAATGTATTATGCAGTTCATTATCTACTGAAGTTCCTCGACAGCATCAGCCCATATATACCATCTCACTAACCTCAAAGTTGGAGCACCAAACACGTTTATATTTCAGCGAAAAATTATCCCGCAAAAACTCTCTAATGCCCCTTAACTTCAAGTGAAAGTTTTGAAAAACAAATATGTTACTGAGGAAGGCATCAATAATGGTTGTGCTCGGGGGAAATCAGTCTTATTACCACGTAAACTACGAATTTCATTCGAATACCCTCTTACATTAAAGAGTCTCTATTTTAGTCACAACGTCAACTTTGTTGTGACTATAAATAAGGCGCAGGCGAAGTCTCTGGTAGTGGCAGCGACAAACTTAAGACTGCTTTTCGCGTGGACAGCTATAGCTACTTATCCTGCTGCAGAGTTAACTCAACTAGCCGCTTGGCCATTCTAACACTTTGTCACTGAACTGCCTACCTGGTGTACAAAGAGGTTTTACAATTAATGTAAATATTATCTGTTTTGAGTAATACACGCGAGCAAAGTCGCGTTCGCACTGCTTTTTCTCTTACGAAAATGTTTAGTTTACATAGTATTCCCATAACATGTCAAAATTTGTTTATTACTGGAATATTCACCCCACAAAAACTAACGGACTTCCTAAAATGAAATAATTTACACTGAAAGAAGATGTCCCAGCCTATTTGCGAGAAGACACAATATAAAAAACAACATAAGTTTGTATTTTGTAATATCTAAACGTGTATGATTAATACCTGATTATTTAGAAAATTTTCAAAACATAAAAATATATTGTTTTGTGTTTTATAACCCCTTAATGAATTGTTCGAAACACGAAATTTCTGTATAAATTATTTATTTTTGCTAAGGCAATTTTTTTGTCTCAATATTATGCCAATTTTGACTTTGGCATTCCTTTGTGGGAATTCAAAGCTTAAAAAATAATATATTCAGTATAAGATAATATTGTCTTTCCAGGGAACGGCGAAAAAAAAAGGGGGGGGGGCATGTTACAGAAAAAAAATTATTTTACTCTTTGGGTGTTATCGTGTACATTTTTCCCACTGCACAAATGAACTACTGTCATTCTGACATGTAAATGTAAGTGTGGGAAAATGTGGGTAAAGAACGAAGGGGGCGAGCGAGGGACACTATCCCCATCCCCCTTCCACGGCCCAATTCTGTTGGCACGTTCCTGAGCAATGTAATTATGAAACTCAGTGTGAGCATACACCTATGTTATCCTTCCCCTCTGTTATAGGAATACAACGTTCGAGTGTCCCCCCCCCCCACTTCTACACCATAACTGAGACGCTACTAGAAAAAATTTTCCGTGTGCTTTCTTCACTGACACAACATCAGGTAGCTAACATGGCGACATTTAAAAAATTTATGAAAAAAAAACTGTAATAATTAATTGAGCTCCCAATTACACTGGAAGCAAACCAAACAAAGAGGAAACTAAACAGAATCTGCTTTTATAGTCAGCAATAATTAAGATATCAGGCAACAAAGTATTGAACTAAAACATATTTGGATTCCTCTATTTAAAGTCTGCTGTAGTTCCACGGTCTGTACATGAGCCTGAAGACGGGGACACATCTCAGTTCCCAAAACATAGCATCTGTTGTCGTCGAAGGAAGCCCACTTCTTCGTCTGTTGTTTCTTTGTTGTGTCATCTGTGTTCACACTCATTAGAGTCTCGATTCATTTGTGTTGTTACCATTGCCTCGTCCATTTGTGTGACAATTTTCGTACACCTTCTTTTGTTGTTTTATTATTTATCTTTCATTATTCTATGTCGTCCTGAATATAACCCCGTTTCGGAATTAATTTGTCAATGTATTATTATTTGTATTATTATTGTTGTTGTTTGGTTTTTGTGTCGTCTTTTTAGATACAAATATATTCACTCCTGGAATTTTATATACATACATAAACAAAGGCAAATACATTTTTTATGCTGTGAAGTTTTTTGCAACACGGCATCATTTATTCGCATTGCGCATATAAAAAAAACTGTTCAGGGAAAACTTCGGGTGCAAAACCGAACATTGCCGAAGGACGTAGTTTTTTTCATAAGCGCCAGCATAAAGTTGATCCCTTACCAGCGGCTATTGGCATTGTGCTTCCCTAACCTGAACACAGTACGGCTTGTAGCTCGCAGAAACCTTGTCTAAGGCAGTGTGAGGCGTGTACAGGCCCGCCTATTCTGCAATGAGATCTGGCTGGCCACTTCCTTCTTCCTGCCGCCAAGGCTGAGACAACTGCAGGGCCTAGCCTCATATTACCTCGTGTGAAACTATCTTTGCTGTGATCTGGCATTCCTGCCGCCTGTGCCAAAGTCGCCGAGCGGTGTGTATTGAATCAAGTCGTCTCTGTGAATGTGACTGTGTGAGTCAGACTACCGTAATCAGGTCGTGTAACGTTAGAAAACTGACACGCATTAGGTCCAATGTTTTCCTGCGTTGAAAGAATAAAATAATCTGTATTTAAAAACAATGCTTCCTAAATAATTATTTCTTTGTAAGGACACAAAAAATATTCTTTGGAAACTAATTTCCAAATTAAATTTTGGAAGAATACGAAAATATTGTAAACTTTACAAGGTATGTTAGGAATATATGTAAATATTAATTTATAATTACAAACATTTATTTACAACTATTTGAAGTGACACAAACAATATTTGGTAACCCGTTTCTAAGAATTTTCTTTTTTGTAAAAGTACAAAATATTTTGTAAAATGTGACAGGCCTTCAAATATTATTTTGTTTCACAACGAACAAACTGTTATTAAAATATCCGTCTAGTTCGTTTCAGGTGTTTAGAACAATAAGGCAGCTTAAACGACCGTCGACATCCTTGTTGTAGTGCCTAGACTGATAAATGTTTTGACATTAGTTGCAAGTTCTTTCTGGTAAAAGTACGAATACACTCGCCTAACATTTTTTTACATATCAGTGTAGAATATAGCGGATCATTGCAGCAACACATTCATAGTCTGTCCATGGTAAAGTGGAAAATATGTATTTTTAGTGGTTGACGTCTGAACGGCCTTAAAAATTGCTTACTTTAAGATAAACAGTACACAGCAAAGT
Source organism: Medauroidea extradentata (assembly GCA_003012365.1). NCBI lineage: Eukaryota > Metazoa > Arthropoda > Insecta > Phasmatodea > Phasmatidae > Medauroidea > Medauroidea extradentata. The sequence continues at coordinate 27,822 of PNEQ01014820.1, forward strand.
ACCATAAAACTTAGCTCGTCTGTTTATATAAATATATGTGTGTATGTGTATGGGCGGGTGGGGGGCAGGGTAAACACAGCTATCGCACTGACTACTTTAAACATTTCTGCCAATGCGTGAGCCTAAACCGAAACAGAACGATCCACTAAACTCGAACCTAGTCGTGTGCTCTTAAGAAAACAGGAATATCTATATATTGATGGAACTTCCGAATATTTTATGAGGTTCACATGAAGCAACCGTTAGCCTTTGCGTCGATACCCGTGGTTTAACAAATCTCAGCAGCAGTGTTTGAAATAAAAAGAGCAATTAACTACCCCATGAAATAATCAAAGATTCCTACTACGTACAAATTTTCAGGCCAAATCATTACTTCCTCGTTTGAAGTCTGTTCGTCGGCAGTCGCCTTTGCTACGTGGCAGGAACTTCCGGGGCACAGATACTTCGACGATGGTTGGTTATGATGGCATCTCTGCGCTTCCCCCATCTTCCTAGCGAAATGGACTTCGTAAACTGGGGGTTGGGTAGGGAGGTTGTAATCCGCTTACCGAGGGCCGACAAAAAGGCAAAAAGGTTACCGAATGGTAGGGAGAGAACACTTGCTACATCAACGCGACTTGCTATTTTACCAGCCAGCCGCACGATGAATGTGTTGTATTACTACGCAGTTTGCAGCTTACAGGTTCAGCCCAGAGGTTAGGCCTACATACACCTGCTGTGAAGTACATTGCTACGTACAGGCTAGCGAGCTCCCTAGTTACTATCAAAAATGTCATTAACGAAATACTTATTTTTGTAACCACAATATGATTAGTCACTTCTGCTTTTGGTTAAGGCATAGAGATATGTGAGTGTATATATTTGTTAAATACTGTTTTTAGGGGTTCAATACTTAAAATTCACTTAAAATTCGGGCTTTTCTGGTAATATTCACAACGGTCATTTTTAAATTAAATATATTCCAATCTCCGCTGTTATGTTGTAATTAATGTCTGTAACCGTAAGTATATCTAACAAAGTAAATTTTTGTATGAGGGATTAAGCACATAACGTAAGCCATTCCGAACGTAATAAATGGTTTTCAATAGTGATGTACGTTTTGAAAGTCATTAATCTTTATTTTATTTTTTCCTTGTTTAGTAGAGCACAAATAATACCAGTAAGACAAATCCGGCAGAACGTTGCTGTTGTTCTGTGGGTTTCTGAACGACCATGGCATATTTTTGCTGATTTTGGACATTTGTATTTAACCATTTATTATAGTTAGCTATTCTTCAAAATATCCTTAAATTATTTTCTTTTTATGTTGTAAATCAGGCATATTTTTGTGAGTTGTATTTAAAAATTATAACAGTTTAAAACTCAGAAAACAATTTACGTTGAAATAACGTGTCATGGTTGCAGCAAATCTTAAGCAGATGTTAGGTTGTCTACAGGATATAGGCCTAGTCTACAAGAAAGTCAAATAACATTCTGCGGATCTTTCTAACAGTGCCTATTTCAGGTTATTGTTAAGAGCAATATGATGTGGAAGATATTAGTTGCCAATATATCAAATAGGTATATCAAAATAATTTTACAACACGCGCATCTCATGTTTTATCTCGTTTTTCCTTTCAGAACAATTCATAACATACTGTAGTAGAACTACCGCTGACGATATGGAATGCATTCGAGTATTTTCAGCTTAGCTACTGTATATGAGGATATATTTTTAAACATTACATTAGATTTATTTATCTTATTTAAGTTCATTTCAAAATGAACACTCCAATTCTTGACTAAATAGTTATCTTATGTATGCAACTCACAACACCGCGTGAGTTCTTTAAGGGGTAATTAAAAACGTTAAAGAAATACACAACCATTTATTTAATCTGTTTAATTCAACTTAAATTACATACTTTTACAAACTAACCTAATTTTTACTTTCTACATTTCTTCGCATTTACATTTCAAGTCATCTGGCTATATCTGCAACTTTTTTTTTTTTTTTTAAGTTGTAAGCTTGCTAAATAATGTCGCCCCTATTCGCGCTTTAGACTGCAAACAGTAACAAAATTTACACGTGGTCACACTACGCAATCTTACTGCATGTACTGCAGCTTATGATCACTGTACTGTAGGAATTGACGTCAACTGTTGAGCGGATATCTGACTGATGAAGCACATTTTCCCAACGTAAACCATGGGCTGGCTCTTCTACAGTAGCTTATGGTTAATAGTCTATATTGAAACATAGGTAGACCTACTTTTGTGTTTCACGATATTTGATCTATGACTCAAAAATGTTTTTTTTTTTTTTTTTAATGCTTTCAAGTTCGACCTCTTGGTCCAGTGGTGCCAACCCCCCGTAGCTCAGTTCGTTGAGCGAGGGGTACTGGGTTCAATTTCCAGGTCTGACTGGGTGTGAATTTGTGTTTGTCCAATTGGTCTCTAAAAAAATTGTCTCACGAAGGTTACTCAAATAAGTCACGTTAAAGGGGGATTGTTTGGTGCAGTGGTGATGCGGAAGCTTCCGCCTCGCCACTGCACCAAACATGTTTAAAAAAAATAAAATTAATTCATATAAAATTAAAAAATAAAGAAAGTTGTTAGTGCTCCTGGCTGGTATGTCAAGGGTTACGGGTTCAATTCCCAGCTGGGGAGGAAAATTTTTGTTTCACTTGCCTCCCCAACTTCATGACTGAGAGAGGTGTGAGCTTCTCTCCACCCCCCCCCCCCCCCCCCTCCCCCCCCCCCCCCCAAATCCTACGGAAGACAATGACAAATGACCGAAGTACTTTCCTTGCCTAGTCAAGCCTCAGGTTTTCACCCATAAATTCCAACCAGCTGAAAACGCATCGTGTTATTGCAAATAGTAACGGAAATAAACGTGCTGACGCCTGAGACTATTTCACAAGTGTATTTTGGAACAACGATTGAGTAATGGTCAAACAGTCGCCTTCCACTGCAGCGCTCTGGTGTAGATTCCCGGCGGCATCTCCCTCGATGACGAACGTTGTCTTTGGCCTCGGCGGGTATTCTCGGAATACTCCTGCTTCTCCCGCCCTTGCATTCCCCGGCTGCTCCATGCTCATCTCATATCGTTCCCACCAGAACTCAAAACCTCTCTGTTAAGGACATGCTCGATATTTTTACAGTGGTGCAAAAAAACTCAAATGATGTTTATCAGAATGCTTTGGAAAATAATTCGAGACTGTGTGTAGTACTACAACGCACAATTACGTGTAGGCGTTCTGCAAAGTCGTTTTAACAAATGTTGTTACGATAAAAACAACATAGTAAATAAGTAAATATTAATGTAAATAAATGTAGTTGTTCTTCAAAATTTTTATTAGGTGTTTTAACGTACTATTTAAAACATTGTAAAACTATCAGGCCCGTTGGCCTTAAGCACAGATCAAAATCATGCCAATCCGCTGGTATCTTTCGGTCGACGCATGATACCGTTATATCAAGTTCATTACGATGTCAGTCCCTACATGTGACCGAAGGATTGACACACAGTAGGTACAAAGAAGAAACTAAACTTTAATTGAAATAATAATCCCGTAAAATAGCTGCGCAAAATTATATAAATCTTGCACATTTACTGCTTGGAAATTTGTGTTATATGTATGTGTGTCCTTAGCAGGGTAGTTGTAACTAAAACCCTTTCACTAGGCATTGAAACATGTTCTGAAGATGGTACGCGACGAAATTACACGAGACGAATGACGAATTTTTACAGCCATACATGCTGTACAAATACAGATATTACATGCATTTTATTATAATAACAGTACGTTTTATATTTTAACAGTAAACAAACCTGACTTATGTTCTAAACTTAACCGAAATTTATATTCCTACCGACGTAGGCTCACTTTTTCTGTTCTTTATACATTACTTGAATTATATTTTGTAACACCAACAAAATGTGTTTATTTTATTTATTTATGCAAATATTAAGTTAAGCTTTAGGCCGGTTTACAATTTGCGTGTTTGTTTATATGTTTAAAAAAAAGGTATGGTACTGTGTTATTATATTACAAAAGTTACAAAAATGTTACAAAAAACACTTGATAATAGCTATTACTGCACAAGAAAAATAATGTGCGATGCCAAGATAAAATATAAATTATTTAATGTTTGAGATAATTGTTAATATAAATAAAAATTATGTCATTTATTATTCTAGAACTATACATATTTTATAATCTACAATACATAAACTAAAATACAAAAAATTATGAAGAATATGGAAAAAAGTTATGGTGCTGGGAAGGTCCACAGTTGAATGCAAAACACAAATTATTATTTTTAACCATGAGAAATCAATTATGTATTTTGCCTTTGAAAGATCCGCTTACTAGAGCAATGAACTTCCCTTTGTATCTTTGCGAAATTATAATTTCTTTGCTTTTTAATTATGAACACAATCTAAGTGCCTGGTGAAGCAGAATCAAAGTCTCCTGGGAAATTAACTTCATAAAACTTTTTAATAGGATTTTCAGAGGTCGGAGAATAAGGGCTCTCAAAAGACCCGAGATTTCGTATCCATAATTCCGTTGACATGCCACGCGCCTGAGAAACATTTTGTAAAAATGTAATAGTAAAAAGGGAAAATTGAGAGAACACAGTTTACTAACTAGCCTACTTTATATTAAAGTAATTAGTTACAAGTTACATTTAAATTCATGCCTCCATTTATTATTTTAATCTGTGCTGTAACATTCAACCAGCGAAAACTTGGAATAATAAAAGTAACGCTTGTGTCGAAGACTGTTGAATATTCAAAAACTTAATACTTTTACATGTTTAAAACACAACACTGCTGACAGAAGTTATTTTAGATTTATGCTACAGATTCCAGACTTAATTAATCAGCTGTAATATTTTATAACTGGTTTTTTTTCCTTGTTTTCTTTGCTCTGCTTTGCTTACATTCCTTCGCTAAGCGAGCTCTCAGTGATTTTTGTTCATGTTTGTTTTGTACAGGTATCTTAAGGGGTATTGATCCCTACCACCTTGTATTTATCTGTTTCTTCTCGATAACTTCTGTTCCAGTCGATGTATCAAAAGTTTTGTCACGACAGGGCATAGATACAAACTCAATCGATTTTCTGTAATTGCTGGAACCATAATATATTCATTATTTTGCAACGGGAAACAGCTGAAAAAGAAAAATTGCTTTATTTACGGGAGCGACTACAGAGGCCACCAAATCAACAGAAACAATGCCATATGAATTCCAAAAAGTGAATAAAACAATAAACTATGCCTTGTCACCGTGAAAAAAGTAAAACAATGTGTATATTCCCTGATTTATAAGAAAACCCGTAAAACCGATGTGACATGGATCAATCCCCCTTAAGTGCTTGGAGTTTCTTAGTTTTCGGGGAGTTAAATGAGAGCCGATATCATACAACAGCTGTGTAACTTTGTTTCAAAGTGGTTTTTACATTTGAATGTACTTTCTCTAGACTAACGGCAAAGGGCATATAGATTGTAGATAATTTATAATTTAAAAGGAAATTTTGTTTCTTAACTAATTAGCTGGCATAATGGTGTATTTTGCCTAGACAAAATCAGAATGCGTAGTACAAACCAGTTATAACAAAGATACAGAGCGATTTTTCGATATCGGCTCTCGTTTACGTTTAAAAAATAAATATCGTAGAAAATATATCTCGGGTCCAAGCTCTTAAAGTTAAGGCAAAATTCGTACGTTTTGAGATGAGTGATGAAGGTTTTTTTTTTTAAATATAAATTATCAACCTGATTTCTCTAATAGTGATTTTGTAAAAGTGTTCCATAATTTTTTAACCTAGTAAGAAGATGATGTAGCGATGCTTTCGTGAATTTTTCCCTCTTCTTTTGCGCTTAATTTCGTTTCAAAACTAGTCTTAAGTGAATTTTCTTTCGCTACGAGTTCTAATGTAAATAAACTGAGAAGCTGACGTGTAATGCTGTGACTTTTAGGGGCGAGGAAGATTCTTGACGTTGAAACTTCTGCCTAACTTGAGGTACGAGCCCAAGAGCTGGCTCGCAGGAAGTACATTTTTAATATTTACAAGGAGGGAGCCTGTATTTTTAGAAGCAGAGTGCGCCATGAAGATTATAACTTCTTTCAAGCCTCCTTCCCCTAGCACTTTCGCTCTCACACAAGCACTTCTTTCCCCTTCAGAAAGGAAAAGCCCCCACCAGCCGTCACCAGATACTTCACAATCTGAAAAGTTGCTGGCACCTCTTACTGGAAACAACGTTATGCTATTTTCTTCCTTCCGGTTTTTTTTCCCCACCTTCGTTTACAACGCCCCTTTCACAGTCAGTAATTAGAATGCATCAAATAGTACGTAAAGAAAAATATTAATTAAGTTAGCTAAAGCTAGGTTAGGTTAAATTTTATATTTGGTTAGTAACCTGACTTTACATAACGTTCCAGCCTAAACTAACCAAATCTGACCTAAGAAAAGGAAAATTTTTTGACTAGAACTACTTCTAAAATCCATAGAAATATTTTTCATTTGTAAACTATACTTCTAAATTCAATTATTTGGCCTATATACAATAAGAGCCTATCCTTAACATCGCACGTTGATTACAATAGGGCCACAAGTGCTTAAACCTACATTGTGGGAAATCACGGTTAAATCTAATGAAGGCAATAAAAAATTCGGAACACAATATTTGAGCACAGTTATTTTTATTTGCATGTAAAATAATGTACTTCAAGAAATACTTATTAAAAGAAATGGTTAGGTCTTGAAAATATTTTTTTTAGCACTTGCGTCCCTATTGCAAAAAACACATTTTGTTATAAACTAGTTGCAGTATTTGATGCATGTAGCCGTAAGTGCTATACATACGCGTTTATGTTAATGTAAATGGTATGTACTAATATGTAATTTTAATGTTAACTATATCATTTATTACCGAAAAATAATTATTTTTACTTTCTTATTATTTACAACCAGTTATAAGATTCTAATAAAACATCTCTGTGGAGAATTTACTCTTTTACCCTTACTAATTTTTCATATTTTAAAACCTGTCTATTACAGTACTTAAATTACAAAGTGCTTCTTAACGTAGTTTTTCATTATTAATGGTGTGTTAAATTAAATCAAGCATTATCACAAGAGTGAAATTGCAGATGACAAACATCTAGTCTACACTGACAAGATAGAAGAATATTTTGTACATGTTAACAATATTTTCTCCTATTCAGAAAAGTATGGTCTCTCACTGCGCTTCTCATTTGATACTACAGCTTGATTGCTGTAAAATGGCTGATGATGACTTTTTAGAATTCCATTTTCACAAAGAGATAACAGTTTTTCCCCTTGGTTATGCTTGGTGGGGAGGTGTAGACACGGCTTAGTGTTGGTACTGAAGTTCTGCCTCTTGTCACTTTTCGAGTGAGGACAGTCTTAGATGTTCCTTCAAACCTTGTTTTGCAGGAAAATTGACAAGGCTTTTCTTTTTATACCTTTGTTTCTCGTATACTTAGCCATGAAATGTTTTCCTTGTCAGTATTCACCGAAAAGCTGGTTCTATAGAATTTTGATAGTGTTTTTTATTCCATGAAATCTTGTGTAGCTTCCTCCGTTGCTTTCAGTGGATTACCTCTCGTTTTCGCAATCCAACATCTGTAGAAGTATTTCCGATAGCAGTTTCCTCAACTGGAAGTGTGGTTGATCTTCCGGACCCTACATGGAGTCTTTCCATCGTCCCTAGCTTACATTCTGAGACAGCTGGACATTTAAGTTTGGATTCCTAAACAAAAAATATTAAAATTATAAATAAAATTGTGTTCAGTGCTAAAATTGCACAATTATGAATTATGAAGTAGTAATACAATATTATTTTGCTATAAGCTTTAGGAACACCTATTACATAACCTCAACTTATGCATACTTCACAGCTCGTGATTCAGTTAATCAAGAAATACGTGCTCAAAATAACTCTTTTAACATTGGATTCCTAACCATAAATATAGTTTTAAAAGTTATTAATATAATAATGTAATACATTTTGTATTTTCATTATTATTAGAGACCCGTAAATCTCCCGGGTTCAAAGACCAGCCGACACTCTGTCCTCAGCTTCTTGTACATTGGCTGCTGCTACAAGACTGGGTAACGCGAGAGTCTGTGAATGTTTTTATTCAGGTCTGCTATTGGTTCACAGTCCTCAAAGAAGAGTTCCAGTTACAGTAAAGCCCCTGCCACAATGAACTTTTAACTGCCGTGTAGTGCAGTGCCGTGCCGTGCTGGTGTGATTCTGGCTATCTGATTGGCCCACGTGACCATGACGTCACTGCCGTTATGCTTGCCGGGCAGTGCCGTGCTGTGCCGTGCCGTGCCGCCAATTCCAGACGAACGTTTAACTTTTTTGGCAACGGCAGGGGCGGCACTCACCGGCCAACACCGGCAGGGAGCGGCAAGGTGATTGCTATCGGTTGACTGATGTACGTCACAAAACAAGAGCCAATGCCGTGACAGCGCGCCAAGAAAAAATGTATACAAACAAAAATAAGCGACTGCTCTGCCACCTATTGTGCGCAGAATGAACTGTACCCCAGCGGCAGGCACCGGCATTCATTGTGGCATACAAAGAGGAGAAAACCGGCCGGTCACCGTAGCGACAGCGCGAGCGGCAAGTCACCAGCAGATGGAACTTTTCATTGTGGCAGGGCCTTAACTCAGTCGCGAAAGTAATTCATGAGTACAGGAGTTTGAAATCTAACGTCTTCTCAAATGAATTTGTGAAACGTCCGTATTTCCAATTATTATTCATTGTGACATTTCAAATACAATAACAGATTACAAAATATGAGGTTATAATGTGCAAATATAAATTTATTTTACACTTTCATTGCATCCCTGCTTTATGTACACAGGTTTAGATATGACTACTTAACCTCAATTAGTCTCTTGTACTTCATAGCCAGTGAATAATAAATGCAATATAAATATTACGCTTACAACACTTGTTGCCGCTGATAATTTTACATGAATTAACAGAGTCCTGTTTAGAAACATGTTGTACAAACTTGGAACGCAACATTCAGTCCTTTAAGTTTCTTCAGAATCGTTAACGCAGCATCAACAAAGCAATGAAGGTCAACAGGAAGGATGTTTACTGCCTATTTTAACAAGTGAAATATCCTACGGGGGGGGGGGGGCAGTTGTTACACTGTTCCTTAAAAGCATTTATAATTTATATTTACGAGGAACCAATAACTTAAAACTGTGTAATGTCCTGAACATAAAAAAAATATCTCAAACAATTTTATTTTGCTGTAGCGCCGTAAGTGTTAGTAGTATGTAAGAAACGTTTCTGCAATACAGCCGCATGTAACTTATGGCCGTATGATTTGAAACAGTGAATATTTTTTTTTTTTTTGTAATATGGCCGTAAGTGACGTGTGGCTGTATTGCACAAACATTTATAATACAATTTGTACAACTACGAAAGGATACATTTACAAACCATCTTTTTAATTTTCCTAGAACTTGTGGCCTTACAGCAATACATGTAGAATCCATAACTCAATATTCAATTTTTGCACTTGTAGCTCTATTGTATTCAACGTGCGATATCTACCCATCGAATCACTACTCAAATACAGCTTTAGAGACAGTACAATTTTTTGTCCTACACTGAGGTGCATTGTGTTCCTCCTCTTGAGAGAAAATAATTTTCGCGTACGCCTATAGTAAAAAAAACCTTTGAAATACGGGCACTTTATATTCCCGACTTTACGTCCGACAAGGTACCGCGGGAGTCAGTGGGTGCTTTCATACAGTTTTGCTATTGGTCCAGAGATTTTAACGTCGAGTTTCATAAACAGTAGTCCAATCATAAAAATAACACACATGTAAAGCAGTTTTAAAAAATAACGTCTCTTAAAATAATGATTTCGCGAAATTTCCAGGTCTTTAGTAATCAGACTTTCTTTTCCAACTAAGTTACATCTGTGTGTGTATATATATATATATATATATATATATATATATATATATATATATATATATATATAAAAGAAAGCCGTGTTAGTTACATTATTTATAACTCAAGAACGGCTGAACTGGTTTGGCTGAAAATTTGTGGGGAGGTAGCTTAGAACCAGGAGAAGGACATAAGATACTTTTTATCCCGTTCGACCGCGTTCCCGTGTGACGCGCCTGATAGTAAAACAAACGACGAGTGCAACCTATGCACCAAAATACATGAAAAATAAAGAATCATTAAAATACTTAATCCAAAATCTGCTTACTTATTGCCTCTAAGACGGAACAGAGTTCGCAGGGTCAGCTAGTATGTATATAAAAAAAGGTGACCGGCAGGAGGGGACAATGAACACTTAAAGTTTTGTGATTACTAAAATATGAAATAAAACATCTTAAAACAATTTTTGGAACTGAAGCTAAAAGATTTTTTCGAATTACACTCCAATCGATGAAACATAAACTACAAAATGTTTGGCTCAAAATATGAACTATGATATAAACTACGCTGTTCGATATTACCTCAGCATCTGGAGTTATATCGAGCACCACATTCGTTATAATCCCTCAAGAACAAACAAACTTACATTAAGAAGATTTAAACCGTAAAGAACTAATTGTTGGTAATTTTGAAGTTTAAATTATTGTAAGCCGTGAAGTCAACATTCTATAATCATTCAACACAGTGAAATTTCATAATACAACGAGAAACAGATCAGTGAAAATTAAAATATTGGAATAAAACTATACATGCTGAAAAAGTACACAAAAGTCATTACGTTGATATGAATTTGAAACACGAATAATATTTTCTTGAATTAAAAAATGAGATAATAAATAGATAAAAAGGTAAAATAATGATAAATGGTATAATATCAATTTACAAAACTTTGTCTAAACCTCACTCATAGAAGTAGCATTGTGGTACGACTCTTCTGCTCTCGCTAGTGAGTTCATCGCTGGTTTTGTCCTATTTCTATTTTGAAACTAATGAACGATGTCGGTCTTTTAAGTTTATTTTAATTTCATAAAAACACATAAAAATAAAACAGCATTGTTGCAAACATACAAGTAACTGCTGTATGAAACTACTATAGGCGTAAATAATAACAGCGGCAGAACGTTTTAACACAAAAATAGTGCTGTATCAGCGAAGGACATTTTGCACAGTTACGTATATTGAAACTTTAAACAGAAAAATCGCACTGATTTTTTTTTTTTTTCAGACACAGCAGTCTTTACCATTTTAATTGGTACACTTTACACAAGAGTTTTTGTACCACATTTGTCTGTCTCGCCTAAACCTACAAAGACAGCATAGCTCTTAATTTGCCGTCTGCACCCGGACATTGGTCTGCAATCTCATCAATGTCGACATATTTATTATCAGTGCCTTCATATCTTCTGCGACTTCCTTCTCTGAATAGCTTCTCCGTGACTTGTAGGAAAGTTGTTTAACTGTTTTAGTTTTCTTCCAAGCTACACTGATATTTGCTTTCTTTGTTCCTTTAATGTTTCTCTTATTTACTTTTGTATTTAATATTTGTTTCACTGGTGTAGATGTCAAGTGTCCTGAATGCTGCTTCTTCTGCTTTCGCCGTGATGTCATAGGCCTTGAGTTAATTTCTGAAGACTGTATGGAATAGGTGAAATGTTTGCGGTGGCGTGGTATAATACACCAAATTCGAAATTACAATGTTACGGCCTGACAACTCGTTCACCAAGACAAGCAACTTGTACGCTCACAAAGTTGGCAAAATCTACGTTCTATGGTTGCTCTTTTAGGTTTTTCTACAGTGACTTTTAATTTCATTTCAAGATACTATTTTAGCATTGCTTTCTATACCACTGTCTGTGATTTTAGGAAGTAATGTATGTTATTACACTTCATAGTGCAGATGACATATAAGACGTAAAAAAATCGCACATAGATATGATAGTTCCTACACATGGAATAACTAATATTCTCTCTTAATGAGATGGAACACCTTGGCTAAACATGAATTGTTCCTTTTGTTCCCTACTTGCCTGATAACTACGGAGGGAGTAAATATAGGGATTTAAGTGCTAAATTATATTCGTTAGTAGTCAGTCATTTTTAATAATAGGCTGTCACTTTCGGACATAAACTGATTCCTACATTGTAACAGGGAATATTGCAACGGGAAAAAAAACATAGTAAAGTAAAAATATTATGAGATATGTTTTCGAGTATTTTTTGATTACGAACATACTAATTTGTTCGTGCGTTTCAGGGTATTTTAAACCGCCTTAAAGGATTCCATAGCAACGTAGGCTGTACCGAGGTTACAAAGACACATCGTATCTAATTTAACACGTTTATCCATACCCTTGCTCGTGTCTCCAAAGTAGGTAGGGCCCTTAATCATAGCATCGATAAAATTGTTTCAGTAATTTGACTTGTAAAACTGCAGTAGTTGAATTTTTAAAAATGTAATTTATGCAGTTCCGAAAGTTAAAATAATAAAAAGGATTTCTTAATGTTATAGCCCACTAAATACGCCCAGTAAGTAATAGCCTAGCTTAAGTGACGCGTTCACAGCTGTATAGGAATATGTTGCTCCGGTTCTCGCCTACGAACATTGCCGGAGTAACACAAAGCATTCTTTACCGTTACCGCACGCAAATAGTTTATCCGCGGGAATTGCAAAATAAATACAGATTATCTGCACGCCTAGTAATTCTTGATGTCAACATAAACCATACGTAACCCACCTATTTACGACATTGAATGTTATACATGTATTTATTAACACATGTCCACGTAAGAATTATTCAGCAGACCGGATGAGCTCCACTTATGTGTCGTTGAAATAAGTCGCTGCGACGCGACGGTATCTTGGAAGAATTGTAGGTGACGTATTTCTCCGTGTACAACGGATTAATCCGTAATTTACTGTTACAACCGCGTAACTGAAGAGTGAATTGTCAAGTAATCCGTAATTTATATCGTTTTAAAATCTTACTCCGTGGAGTTTGTAGAGGTTTAAATCCCACGATTTAAGGTCCTAAGTATATAAAATATTTGGGAACTGTAATTGTTGGTGGTGGATTATTATTGACGTACAATGAATCTGAAAACCCTTTCTTTCCTGTGGGTTCTGCAACAAAATTGTAAAAATGTTATCAAGAGAAGGTAAACGCCAATCGGAGACATCATTAAAGCACTTTTCCAGTTTAATATTAGTGATACTTTCTTTCTGCTAACCTATATTTTGCTATGAATTTCAGAAATTTTGAAAAATAACGAACGTTTTCAAGATTCTTCTATGGTTTAATGAGACTACTCACAGTATTATAAAGTTAAAAATAATCCCTACACTTTATTTTACAGATCGACGAAATTCGCCGGCGCGCAAGAGCAATTTAGTTGGAAAAGTCGCATGGAGGTTGTAAACATCATGTGTAACTGTAAACTCTCTCCTCGAATACTCCTTTGCGAGTAAATTTTACGCTTGGAATCCTAGGTCTCTGAGGATATTATGACTGCGGTTAGAGACTTAATAGGCAGTAAGGTATTTTTACTATCCTAAATATAGCATCCAAAGAAGGAATGTCCGTAAAGCGAGAGAGTGCGCGCAGTGAAATGCTAAACGTTAAGAGACGCGACAGCAATAAGACGACAGTTAACTGACGTTGTCCCGAGCCACTAACAACTGGCAGAGAAGACACGAGTGCCCAGAGCATTACCCCAACAGGACGATGCCCTCTGCGGCAAGTAGAGGCTAACAGCACGCCTGTTCCCTCTGCCGAGTGCAAACACGATGATACACTGGTAAATCGCGGAAATCTATAACGTCAGCATAGCCTCCATTTAACTGTAGAATCTTTAGCATACTATTTTGAATGATGCCATTTGTGACACGTATATGGACGGTTTTAGGACAAATCACGCACGTTCTGTGTTAAAGCTGTACAGTTCTAACTGGGCATGTTGAAGACAGAAACAGTGCTGCAAATACGGTTTATCGCAGGAAAATTGACTGCTGACTTTCAACACACGTTCAGCTTACCAGAAGATTACTGGCTTTAGCTTCTACTTGGAGCTGTTACTCTATTTGACTGAACCATAAAAAATACCGATATTTGTAATATTGTATGCCTATTATTATTGGTCTGCAGACAGCTACGTTGTCTCAGACTACATCACCCAATCATACATATCACAAGAAACTACAGTATTTTCAAGAGGGTTTGTTGGCACAAATTATTTTCGCGATATCCCATTTTTAGGGACCCTGGTTTTTCGCGAAAAGAATTTTGCCCCCCTTTGTTTCAGTGCCTTACGTGCACATCTGCAGTTCTGCTTCGTGGTCAGTGATTGGATATTTTAACTCTCTCGTGCCTTGAGATTCTACCGGCAAATCACAGCCGTGAGGTGTTTCAGAGACTTTATTGCAATTGGCTCAGACAACGGCTCTTCATAAATACATGCTGCCAATAACCATGAAGCACAGCTGCGGATGTGCACGTAATACAATGAAACAAAGTGGGGGGAAAATTCTTTTCGCGAAAAACCAGGGTCCCTTCACATTAGCTTTAACAGAAGCTAGGGACAGGAAAATTTCGCGAATTCAATGACCTGTAAGTTATACTCTACTGTCCCGTGTATACTCAAACCCCATCTATTCGTTAGTTGTCTGCTGTTCCTGTGAGTAATAGCTAGAGACATGCAAAATTCGCGTTATCATGTGGTAGCAGACTAAACTTCACTTTCCTATACATAACAGAGCATAATCTACGATACAATTTGTCACGAACTTTTATGCGTTGTCATTTACGTGTGTTACGTCTTTACAGAGATTGGCCTCTCTACCGTGTAAGCATTCTCCGCAACATGTCACGACAATATCGGCCAGCGGGAGACGTCGAACAATCCTATAGTCACTTGGAGTCTAGTCAGCTGTCAGAAAATAACGCGAATTTTGCATGTCTCTAGTAATAGCTAATGGATAGGGCTATAAAGTTGTCGCGAAAATAATTTTGTCCCAGTTTGTTTCAGTGCCTTACGTGGACTTCTCCTTCATGGTTATTGGCAGCGCTTCTTTGTGAAGTGATGACTCTCATTTGACTGGGCCAATCAGAACAAGGTTACTATACGACACCACACATCTGCGACTTGCGGGTAGAACCCTAAGACACGTGACAGTTAAATCATCCAATCACCGACTGTAAAGCAGAACTGCACATGTGCACGTAAAGGCACTGCAACAAACTAGGGCGACATTCTATTCGCGATAAGTTCATGGCTCTACTAACTGACAAATGGTCGGGGCTTGAGTACATAGAACACTGAATTCCATCACGCAGGTCACTGAATTTGCGAAATTGTCCTGTCCCTAGCCGTAGCCAACATCGATACAAAACCTTCAGTGTCATACACAGCAAGTTGAAAATTGCGTTTTTTCGAAGGTATATGCGATTCGGGATAAAGTGAACACTCAACATAGCCCTGCTATATTTCTATTTTCAGCCAATTCGTATCATTCCGCGCGTAGCGACTAACGACGGGACATGCCGAATCTCTCTGGACACGTCACTTGATGTTTGCGAGTTTAAGATAAACTGTGATGTCAGTAGGAACCTATATAGTTTGATAAATAAAGTTTATTATTCATACAAAACGCAAATATGTTGAATTTAGTTGATTTTATTTCAGCATTGTTGCAGTTAAAAAGAAAAATACACGGAACTATATTCGGCAATTCGCTGCCAACCTTACAACAAGTAAGTTAACTATTGTTAATGTCGAATTACATGCAGTAACGGCTAGTGAATTTATTCAAAGGTTAAATCTTTAGTGCTCACTTTGTTAACGTAACGATAAAGTAACGATATGTAAAAATGTATATCTACTCCTTGAATACATTCACGTGGCTACAGTGGATTGGTTGGTTTTAATAACTTTTTGTATTATATATTATTATTTTACTAAACCGCCTTGGTTTTTTTTTACAACACGAGTTAACATTGACTTGAAAAATGTTCGAGTAAGTATTTCGACTACGACTGTCAACGTTCATGTTCGATATGTCGAAGGCCGAGATCGACATGTCTTCGTGACGATACCGTTCCTTTTGAGACTAAAGTTGGAATCGTCGAGACAACACGTGTCAAACTTTTGCCGACGTATGACATGTTTACTAACGACATAAATTTCTACTTGTCTGTGACTGCTGAACAAACGGCTTTCAGTTGCGTTCAAGTTACGAATTTCTACAATAACGGGATCACACTGGATACGTTCCAAGATCAGTTTGCTGTGTAGCTCGGACGTAGTCTGTCAGTCACATGTAACGATGCGGTGTCTCGAACGACTCACTGACTCACTTTGACGTAAGAGTGTCAAGTCGCATGGGTTTTGCTTCATGTAGCGTGAAATCGACGCGGTGTCTCGAACGACTCACTTCGACGTAAGAGCATCAAGTCGTATGGGTTTAGCTTCATGTTGCGTAAATTAATCGAAGGTGTCAGACACACCGGGTTTTGCGTTGAAGGTCAACGCGATGGTAAGCTCGTTATAAAAAAGTCATATGTCACGCGAGTTCGTTTCGTCGTGATTTCAGCTTGTTGTTAGCAAATAACTTTTTTTTATTTCCATAAACCGATTACAGCACTTTACATAAATATTTTTTATATAATGGAAGACATCACACTCACATAAGCAAAGCTTGTGTGTGAGTGCTACTGGACAAATTATTTTCTATAGCTGCGGTTTATTATGTAAGAAAACTTGTCATCTGGTATAAATTAATTTGAGATCAAAAATTGAATGCTGCATGAATAAAAATAATAAGTTTTTGATGGATAAAAATTGTATTTAAAATTTGAAATATAAAGAATGTAAACATAATTAACTACAGTAAAACTACTACTTAAAGATTACAGACAACTCATCATCAGTTAAGTTATTTAACCATCGATCAATATATATTATTTTGTTTATTTTTTTATTTTTTATATTTTCAGGAAGAATTGCTACAATTTTTGAAAGCAAGAATGTGGATGATCTTTGAGAAATTGTTTTGTGAACTTGAGCTATAATTATTCCATTGCTTCTATAACACGTGCTGTGCAGTGAAGTTAAATGAAAATGTTCTATATATGGAATATTTAGGCTGGATAACGAGTCCAATAATACGCATATAGAAGTGAGCTATAAAAGCCCATTTTTATTTCTGTATTCAGATGTTAAAAAACATATTCAGTTCGGTAGCGGAAATATGATATTATTATATTTAGTATTCTAAAATAATGGCTTTTTAATTAGATTAATATACACAGACAGATTCAGGATGGAGTATGTAAATATTCCGTCGTGATAGCTTATGAAATAGTAAGTCGAAATGTGTTTTCCATTTGTTCTTAAAGCAAATATAGCGGGAGTAATACTACCCTGAAAATGTATTTCAAAACTTCATTTCTTTGTATAATACCAAAAACTACTTGCTATTTGACAGCATTCAGTGTTTTGTTGCTCAATATCAAGTAGTATTTTATCCTATATTGAAAGAATTCCCATTTTACAGTCGATTTTCATGGTTTAATTTACAATAAAATTGAAAACACATTTTCAACTTACATTTTCATATCACTCCGTCCTACGTCAACCTACAGGAATATATGTTAGTATGTATGCAACGTACCTTGCTCATTTTGAAACACTCAACAAAGTTCCAACCGAACTACGCCAAGTTTCTAATTACCAAACCACCCTTTTGAACATGACTTCAGATTACGAACGCCAAGTTTCCAGAGGGTTACTAGCCCCGTTGAATTCAATAAGCTATTTAGCTCTCAACTATCTTGTGCATAACCGTACCAGGTAGATCTCGAATTTTAACTTTCTTGTTCTTTGAAGATTTTTCAAGCTCGTAACGTTGTAGTATCCGTCCCAGATTTTAAAAAGCTGTTCCGTTGCCTCAAGGGCGTGGTTACCGAGTTATCGATAAATACGTACGCCGAAAATTTTCAGGAACCTGAAAGTAAATATTAAAAAACCAAAACACATAGTAATCCGGGAAAGTCGTTTTAGGCAACTTTGTGAGCGGACATTTTACTGGGGTGACATCTCTCTATGTACCGAACCATTTGTGACGACGTGATTTTGCACTTTTTTTCTTGTCGCCAATTACTATGCTAAAATCACTGGTCACACTGGCATTTACGCTCAAAAAGACTGCAGAAACTAGTGTCTAGGATTGCTCCACCCCCCCCCCCCCCGTCCTAAACGGACTCTCGAATACCTGTGAAGTCCAATAACCAATTTTAGCGTTTACTTGTGCACCTCAACCTCTTAGATCGTTACCAGCGTCTTCAACGGAAACTATGTGGTTTAACTTGCAAGTACGATGTCCTTCACAAGAGGTGGTTATATTAAGTCACGAGAGTATGCTACTTAGCACACGATTCCAGCTTGACCCGAATTACGTTTAAGGCCTTGTTACCGAGTTTTGCAGTGATTTCGAAAATGTTTTCTTTATTGCTACCTAATACTCATATAAAAAATTAGCTCCACATTTTTGACACTTATGTGTTATAATTTGTAGCTAATTTTTTTTGTAGAAATGAACTAAACGGTTTTTTAGATTTCATCACCCAAAGTACCACGATTTTTTGTCGTGAAAATAAGCAAAAGTGAAGCAAAATATTTTTTTACTGACGAATGGTACATTGTTTTTAAAAACGCATCCACAGCATTGTGCATCGTGTGATTGCACATTGACTCAAATTTTTTCAAAGCTTACGGTTAAAAGATATTTGAGTTATCGTCACCAGTCTGAAATAACTCGGGAACAAGCCCTTAAAGGTGAGAGGGTTTTACGGCCGTTTAACAACGAGATCTTACGAGCCGATGAGGGTGAAGTGGGGTGAAGGAACAACGCAACATCCATACCCGAACCGGGATTGGAACGCAGAACCTCTCGCACCGTAGACTGGCGCCTAACCTGCTACGTTACGGAGGCCGGCGAGTTAGGTTTAAAGCGTCAAATAAGTCATAAGAGCGACTATTCAGTTTACTCCTGGTTACCCTACAAGAGAGAAAGGTAAGCTGCTGTTATCAGACGAAACTGGAAGATTGGCGCGTAAAAAATGTAAACAGTACACATAACCTAAACTAAACCACAAGGAAATTTAACTGACTGTGCTCCAAATATAAAGAAAAAAGCATGAAAGATATATTATATGTAATGTTGGGGGGGGGGGAACTGTGCTGCGGTTGTCGCATTTAGTAAAATATTGAACAAAATTATAACGAATAACTTTTTATATACTCGCCATCTTAAGAACCTGAATAGCTTGCGAGCGTTTTGTAGATGTAACCAGATGATCGGGTAAACCTAGTCAGGAGGCTGAGTAAACCTACCTAACCCGAGTATTGAGGTCGTAGTTGCGGCGACTTGATATCCCTCGGAAGTGTCGGCTATTGTTTGCGTGGAGCCACAGCCTCCCCAAGGAGCTGTCGGGGACAGGCGACAGCAGAAGGACGCTCCCAGACGCCTGGCGTCGTGGCGATGACAGCCAGCATTGTGCTAGGAGGGGGAGGGGCGGGAGACACAGGCACTGCTATCTATCTACGAGAGTGCACGCGCTGAGGGGGGGGGGAGGGTCGCAGAGAAAACACGTGTACAATCCTGCCACGAGATAACTGGACCCTCTGCACCATCGGCACGTCTCCGGACAACACTATAACGCAGACGGCGAGTGAGAACAAGAAACTTAAAGCTTGCTGTTTTCACGATAATTTTTATTTTATTCCTAAACGACAGCTGAAATCGAGAAACTATTGCACACTTTGTTAAAAAAAAAAAAAAAAAAAAAGACAGTATATGTTGTGTTAACTATTTTTTCAAGATAAAATACTTCACGGTTTCAACTAATAATGCAATTAAGAAAATTCTCATTAATAAACTAACTAAACAAACCGTTATAATTTTTTTGTCTAGAAAATAATGTGCAACGGTTTATCGATTTCTCCTTTCGTTTAAGAATAAAATAGTAACAATCGTAATAGCAGTAGAAATGATCTTATGAGAGAGGGAATGTAGGGAAAAATTCTGCCGCTAGTCGCACTGCTATCACTAACAGCTCTAATAAAATACGGGACCTTGATAAAATTAAATTTATCTCGGCTTGGGAAAGAGAGAAGTTTTTTAAATATAATTTTAAAGTGATAAACAAACCAATTTTGACTTTCCATTAATCCACTTCACGTTATTTTATATTTTTAAAAAAATCTGTGCTTTGTCAGTTTGCATCTCTTACCGATACCAGCGCATCAAGCCGCATAAATCATCACTGGTCAAATTATTAACATAGTTGTTTCTAACATGTAGTAGAGTTAACCTTACCCGGAGCCCTGGCGAGAGTAAAGGAGTATACGCAACAGTCAGAATTTTTTCCATCTCATTTGTTTAAACCGAATCACACACAATTTAAATGTAACTGCTTACAAATACGACAGTTGTTACTGCTTACATCTTAAGAGGGCGTGGTACATAATTCAACGCCAAAAGCATCAATCTATAACGGTAGGATTCTTGAAGCCAGTTTGCGAAAATTAAACAATAGCAATCCTAGACAATAGTTTTAGCCAACGTTTTAAACAAACTTGTTTCCAGTCTTACGAACTTCTGAGGCACAATCTATGACGCCGGAATCTCGTGCATTTAACTGTGGCGCAAGAGATCACGTGTAACGAATTAGTCATTCTGGATAAATGCTTATTCATAAAGTTGGCGAATACCGTTATCTAGGATTGTCGTTGAGTACTTTATCCATATTGGCTTCGAAAAAAGCGTATAAACCAATTTATGTTTTGAGCGTTTATTTATCTACCGCGCACTCTTAAGTTCGACAGTGCGTAACGGGAGCGGCAAACATGCCACCCTCGTTAACTAGGGTCTGGTT
The DNA here is from genome assembly GCA_003012365.1 of Medauroidea extradentata. Classification (NCBI taxonomy): domain Eukaryota; kingdom Metazoa; phylum Arthropoda; class Insecta; order Phasmatodea; family Phasmatidae; genus Medauroidea; species Medauroidea extradentata. The sequence continues at coordinate 48,755 of PNEQ01014820.1, forward strand.
GTACACAGGGCACTCCCGCCATCCAATGTACACTTCCGTGGAAGCGTGCTACTAAAATTAATACACACAACGATTTCGACAATCTACAGAGTATATTACAACATTCTACATACAAGTTCTCAACATACCTAACACACGTAAACGTCTACTACCATACAGTTTCTATTCCTGCCCCTAATACATATGATTCGCCACGTCTGGCACAGCACACATTCGAAAACGCGGAGGTCAGCTCGTACCTATTCTTCAGTAAGGGTTCACGATACCTTCGGGCCACCACGGGCGACGACGACGCCATGTATACTCTGTCCCACAGGAAGCTCCAGGGCAGCGTCCAAATAGGGCTCGTTCTTTTTGTACCTTGAGAATGTGCACACAATGGTCTTAGCATAACTGCGTAGATTAAGGGCCGACATTATAAACCTCTTTCGAATGACAACCAACCGCTTTCCCCTTAGAGAAAGCACTGGTGAGCAGTTGGTTGTCATTCGAAAGAGGTCTATAGACACGGCTCTAAGTCTCGTCCCCGCAGTAGATCATGCAGCCTCCTGATCAATCATACTCGAGTGTCACCCCCGACACGGAGCTCAAACTCATCGCTCTTCACAGCTGGTGGTTACCGTACATTCGTGTCGAAATGCCATCAGTCAACTCCAGTCACTATACTGACACTCAGCTACTCCTGTAGACTGTTCATGTAAACTACCGACCGGCTGCTCACATGTGCCTCTGAGCACTGCCGCCTCTCATGCCACTCTACGCTGGCGCGGCACATCGCACCCAATCGTCAAGGTACCACCCTGGCGGCCAACACGCCAACAATCACGTCAGGGTTACAACATGAAAAAAACATAAAAGTCCCACGAAATAATTACGTACCGTGTCCATCCAATTCCGAGACGTGGATACCGTATCAAGTGGAAACCGTAAATTTAACCATTCACAGCAAAGGCCGCTATTTCCATGATGCCATTCGTAACTCAGTCAGTAACCGTCACCTGGCTCTCACCTTTAAAATAAAAACAAGAAGTTAATTTTAAGTAAAAGATATGTGATGGTACATGCAACTTTTAACTACAGATACAAGTAGAGAATCGTTTATGTGCCTCGCAATGATTATGTCCTCGTTATTTTATTAAATGATTTTAACCATTGTAGCCTCCGGTATAATCAGCACAGCCCGATATACAACTTTTGAAGTAAATATGCTCCTGCTGGCTGAACGCAGACAGAAATCCTCGCTATTGTGTATGCTGAATTTTGACTACTCTAATGCTTACTTCTTATGGCTACTTCTCGCTGTTTTAGTTTGTAATTGAGTGAACCCCTTAAGGACGTTGAACCCGTAAAAATTCAAAAATTTATATTTGTGCCAAACACTGTTCAACTTTTACACATCAGATAACATGTCATTTCCCCGAATAAAAAAAATTTAGGGCCCATAGTTTTAGCATAATCACCTATCAAAGTCACAAAATGGCAGTTGCGGTGTAGCCAAAATAATAAAAAATAATTAACTTGCAGAAACAAGATAATTCTTATCGATACTTAATGATGTGAACTACTTCAAGACACTTTTGTAAACACAAAGCGATATATTTTTGTATTTTTAAAAAATTGATGAAAATGAGTAAATTTTTGCATAAATTTGACTTTCGGCTACTACTGAAATATTCAAAACTAACTTTTGTCAAACATGTCATGAAATGTATTGATACACTGACTTTCTGTTCCCGTAATTTCGAATTCATTAGTTAATTACTTTTTTTTATTTTGGCTGCACCGTAATGGCCATTTCGTGACTTTGATGAGTGATTTTGCAAAAACTATGGGGCCTAATTTATTTTTATTTGGGGAAATTACGTGTTATCTGATGTGCAAAATTTGAACGGTGTTTGTCACAAATATAAAAAAAATGAAATTTTACGGGTCCAACGCCCTTAAATGCGTTGCAGCGTGTTCGTAAACAGGTTTTTTCTACGAAAATATTCCACGTGTGCCCGTTGTACCAACTTATGAAAAGAAAACAAACTTCAGAAAAGGTCGGAACCTCAATGTTAAGACGCCACGCTTATTAAAAACACTGTTTCTAAGCCCTCCAACATGGCTAAAAACGGCCTTTTCAGACTTCCGTATTTCCAAATGTACTAACCGGATGTATGTGAAACTCAGGTTGCGACCTTCACTGAACTTAGTTGCAGACTTTCCACCAATAAAATGATATGGTCACCGCTTAATGACCCATAGTAAAAAACGTTCGGAGGGAAGCTTGCACGCTACTTCAGCGCTTGGCTCGTTGAGGCGACGCGGCATTTGATGAATGCTTCAAGGTCGACCTTACTGCTCCGTCGCTTTAGAGCCTCTCAAACACTGAAAAAAATACTTATTAGTCACTGCAAAATATTTTATTAAAATGGACCTTACCAAATTTCTGTGTAGTGACCACAAAAAATTTTTGCTGTCCCCAATAAAGTTTTGCATTGACTACAAAAGAATTTTGTACCCACTACAAAATTATTTTGTGAGGTCCATATTGACAAAACATTTTGTGGCCACTACAAAGCATTTTTTTTCTGTGCACGCGGGTAGGCGGCACCCTTAAGGGGGATGATGCGTTAAAGCAGTGAATTTTCACAATTTTCGACATAAAGTTTTCCCCTCGCTTATTATAGAAAATTAAAGTTCGACAATCCGTAGATTACACATATGTACACCTCCTTACTTTATTACATAGTCACAGACTGTCCTGTTTTTGGAGGACTGATGGCAAATAGGAAAAATTTCTCTTTTTTTCCCTATCTGCCACCACTGCTCCAAAAATAAGGCAGTCTGTGACTATGTAGTAATGTAATAAGTTGTACAAAAGTAACATCCCCCTTAAGGACGGGAATATACATTTCAATTATTTGGGGTTCGGTTCATGTCGAACATACGTAAACGCCACCACTAACTTTTTGATCATGTTGGGGCGGCTTATATCACAATAAGATCTTCTAGGGATTTATTTGAATGTATATAACATAAATGTAAATTCCTAATCTTATTCTGGCTAGGACTCTAGTGGTAGGCAACGCCTTTAAGGCAATGATGTCCCACTTCCACGGATTTTCCTAGAAGCATTATTTTAAAGATTTAAATTACGCAGACAACTTAATATCGTCTCAGAAATTCCTTGAAATGGTTTTATCGTGCGCAGACTAATGTTTTCCGTACAAAACAACAGTACTGTATGCTTTTAGTTAATTATTTAACTAAAAACGTTTTTCATTAACTGACTAATGAGCTGAAAATACACTATTATTTGCCCAGAAATAATTGCGTGGCATAGAAAAACTAGGTTTTGAGACATATGTGAGACGGTTTGACGATATATTTTTCTTACCACTCTTGGAAAATTAATCTTGTCAAGGGGAGAGTTCGTGCAAAATTTTAATTGTTTTAATAACGTTTAAATTTTTACGAGATATGGTTTGCTTTGTAGACATGCATTGTGAATATTTTTTACTGAAATAAAAATATTCTAGTTTTCATAGTTTTTGTGAAATGGCATATAAAAAGCCAAAATTTGCATAACCCGGTTTTATACAAGAAACGAAAACCAACTGACTTACAGAAATTTAATTATTCATACTGAAGAACAGTGTCGCGGGCTACGTCTGAACATGTACAAAAACACTGCATTTAATTTTTTCGTATTTAAAAAGAAATTGTGGCATAATATAAGTCTATTTTTATTTTAAATTCAGAAATTTTAAAAAATAAAAAAAATATTCAATGCGGTTCTTATACATGTCTAGATGTAGCGCATTACACTGCTCTTCATCGTGAATTATTTCATTTTATTTCTGTAAGTCAGTCAGTTTTCGCTTCTTATGTAAAACCGTATTATGCAAATTTTGGCTTTGCCGCGACATTATACAAAACTATGAAAGTTAGAAAACTTTAATTGCCGTGAAAAATAGTCATAAGAATATATGTCTATTAAACAATCCATGTCTCGTACAAATAAGAATATTATTAAAACAATAGAAATTTTGCAGGGAGCCATCTTTAAAGCAGTACAAAGGAGAGGACTCACCTGGCACATTGGTTGTGCAGTAGAGTGACACGCCTATTTTCTTTTATAAAACTGCAAAACTTGTTCCCAATATGTTTATATTTTAACAAACACCCTTCGAGTTTATTTATGCAACAGCCTATTAGTGATATTTTGGGGCTTTTATTCATACAACAGACCATTACTGATATTTTGGGGCTCTTCTAAATCAATATACATGAAATATTCTAACTGCTTTGTCAAGAAAAATACCAAACGGAATAATAACACAGAACGCTAAATGATTGAAGATAAACAATTCTTTCAACACATAACATTATGGAGCCACGGCTTAAAAGTCACATAGAAAATAGAATAGTGAGAAAACACTACGTGCTAACTTGCTCCTCCATGCATAACACTGGTATTATTTTTGACGCCAATACCGCTGTCACCCATGTACATTTCATGACTAATTTTCTCCTCCGAGGTAAAAATCACCAGGTCTCTACCTATATTGTATTATATTTACCAAAATGGCATCACTACAATCTCCCCAAAGCGTGTAGTGTCAGTTTTGGTCTTTCATGCTGTATAATTATTGTAAAATATGGTTTCACATTGACGGATAATAACTACTTTTATTTTGCTCTTCGAGATTTGCTTGAACGTAATAAATAACGTGTTTTATTTCTTGTCTTCGAGTAAATGTCAGAGGATAAAAATGTAATAATTTTCTGGAAGTATAAAAAATGTGTTGGAAGATATATTTCGAGCATGAAAGATAACAATAATGTCAATACACATTCTGAGAAGATAGCTGATTAGTATAAAAACATAAATGTCTTTCAGGTATATGCAGGTCAATGATAATTACATATTTTTATTACACAATACTAAATAATAATCAGCTTGACAGAGTAGTAACACATTCAGACCTGGGTTTATGTAACGATATACTGCCAATAGTTCAGTGTTAATTGTACACATCCAAAAATCCAGCTTCATGTCTTCCCTCATCCTAATTGATATCCTTTCGTTACGACAATATTTATTTCTTAAATACATTGCTAGACGTGTTCACGCTTATTTTCGTTAACAGTAGATCGTTTACCTGCTTGAAGAATGAAACACTGTGTAATTGCGAGTACATTAGGCATTAAGAAGCCGTTAAGCGTATTTTTAATCTGTCGTAAAAATGTCAAACTATAAGTTTTTAAATAAATGTATATATGTACACTGAAAGAAAAGTATTGTTGTAGGTACCATACTTTGGTTAAAATAAGGACAACATTCCAGTTTGATTGTCGTTACTATCTGCATTGCTCCTATAACAATCTGTTCTGTATAAGTGACAATCTGTTCTGTAAAAGGAGGAAAAGGCATCTTTCTTTTACAGATAATATTGTTACTACTACAGAATAGATTGTTATAGGAACAATGCAGACAGTAACGACAAACAAACTGGAATGTTGTCCCTATTTTAACAAAAGTATGGTACATACAATAATATTTTTCTTTCAGTATACTGAATTAAACTATATGAAAATTATACACTAATGGTTCTATACAATTTTTTATGACGTCGATATTTAAGAAACCAGGAGGATTCCAGTTTGAGGAATGTCTAAATTACGCATTATGCAATAGAATGGAAAGACGTTCCCGGTAAACATACAGTTTGACGGATTGTACGTGACTATTCAAACTCTCGTACTTAAAAGAACATTAAAAGTTTTTTTTTTTTTTTTTTTTTACCAAAATGCTCCGATTCTAGTTGTTTCTTTTCTTCAATTTTTGCATAATATTTATTGAGAATCCTTGGCAGTCATGAATAATTTATCATTGCTAATACAAATTTTTTTACATTTATACAGTCATTCAAAAAAATTTACTACGGAAGCTTAAATATCAACTATATATTCGTATCTCAAACAAACGGAACGGTGAACGCGGAAATAAGGTATCAAGACGCATAACTTATTTTGCAGATTTTACAGAGACCAATGCGATTTACGCCAATGACTGTTTTCAAGAATTTCTTCTTAAACCGGATTCCTAGTTTCGTAACTGTTGACTTGTACAAAAAATGCATACAACATTTCTTATGCGGATTATAATGTAGATTAATTTAATGTATACAGTTTTAAGGCACGTCAAAAAGTGTTTAAAGTACTTGCAAAAGCTGAAAGGAAGTAACTGTAAATAGTGTTTACGTCCCACAGGAAAAGCTTGTTAACTAATTTCAGAACATTTATCATTCTAGGCACTACAACAAGAATGTCGCAGGCCATTACAGTAGTCTACATCTTCCAAATATCTGTCAGAACTAGTGGGATATGTTTTAAGAGCAGAGTGAGATGTGAAACAAAATAAACTTCAACGGCATGTCACATTTTACAAAATATTTGTACTTAAAAAAACATTTCTTGGAAACTGGTCGCCAAAAAAATTTTTGTGACCCTTCAAACAATTGTAAAAGATACAAGAATCCTTACTTTTATTATAAATGCGAATGTGAGTTCGTTTGTTTGTTTGTTACCATTTTAAGCCTAAACCATTGGACAGATTTTGATGACAATTTGTATTGAGATAGAATGGACCTTGTAGAAGGACATGGGCTACTTTTTATCGCAAAAATAAAACTTGAAGGGGGTGAAATATGGGATGAAACTTTGTATGGGTCTACCGGCAGGTTCTCGCACTATGAAAATTTGTACACGTAGATATTTTGAACAAGGAGAATATTTTCGCGATATCTATTCGTCGATAACTTCCACTGGATGGCGTTGCAATCGGGGGCCCGCAGGTCCCAGGAACATAAAGAGGGCCGACTTAGAAGGCGTCAACGCCTACCGAGGCATACTATGTCAACTTACCAAGTGGTTCACATGTGGCGTCTTTGAGGGCCAAATATACGGGAACAAAGTCGCGGGTATTTTTTTTTTCAATGATCTTGGACACTTATTTAAGGACATAAAAGCGAGCGAAGCCGCGGGTGAAAGCTATTTTATTTAATATATGTACAGTTATTATTTGTAAATATACTAGTATGTTTGTAAATATAAAGTCATATTTGTATATTAACAAGAATTTCCTTCAATTTTAAAATATTTTTTTGTAAAATTACAAAAAGATTTTTTTCGAAACTATTTACCAAAGAGTTCTTGTAAAAGTAAATTTGTTTTTACTGTACCAGCATCCATTAGAAATTAAAAGCAAATTTAATAGAACGAAATAGAAGATGTGTGCTGATGTAAATTATTTCGACTATTTACAGCTTGGGTGGTCAAATTTGTCTGGAATTATTTATTCGGACACGGTATTATTGGTGCACGTAAAAACTGAGCACTTTGAAAAACCTGCTCAGATTCGTATGTCTGAAAATTTTTATCTTTCCACCAAATTTAAGCATAAACATTTTCGTTAGTCTAGAATCCGCATGTCAATCAAAAGTCACAGAGAAAATCTTAGACGGTTTGCTACATGTGTTTTTTTTTTGTGTGTGTGCAACGAAAGCCAAAAAAATGAACGCGTAACTACGCAGGTTTTACACTTTTAACGGTCACGGTGTGGGGTGAGATGTTGGGTGAGGTCCAAGGATGGGGGTAAATGGTGGTGTGTTTTATCTTTGAGTTCACGCGACTTTTTGTCGTCCTTACCCACTGATAGGATATGGACTCCTCCGTGCGAAGCAACGTTGCCGGTAACACCATGCTGCTTTGCTCCTAAGAAGATCTAAACTTGAGATAAACTGATTTTTTGCTTCTGCCTTAGACCTCAACATTGGCTCAAGTATTAAAAGCAAGAACGTCAAAATCATGCAAAATATACAATGGTGAAATGTTTGTATATGCCTACTTAAGAGTGTGTGGTAGATAAATAAACGCTGGAAACATCAATTGATTTATATGCTTTTTTCGAAGCTACTATGGATAAAATACTCAATGACAATCCTAGATAGTAGTATTTGCGAACTTTATGAGCAAATATTTACCCAGAATTACTAATTCGCGTCAGAGATTGTCTCTCAGATGTTCGTAACACTGAAATCTATTTTGTTTAAAACGTTGGATAAAACTATTGTCTATGATTGCTATTGTTTACTTTTCGCAAATTGGCTTAAAGAAACCTACAATTATAGATTAATGCGTTTAGCGTTGAATTATGTGCCACGCCCTCTTAAGTTCAAGTCTTTAAAATATATAGGCTATATATTATTCTTTCTAACTTTATAGTACCTCCATTCCATCGAAACTCGGTCTGAGAAAGGAAAATAAATTTGCATGTAGTCCAAGTTACCAGTGTTGACAATTTTTTGGTAAAACAAAAAAGTTTACTGTTACTCTTGAGCGGTGTTACCTAATGTTAAAAAATAACTAGGCCACGTACAACAAAACACCTGATTTCATATTTGAGGAAGACTACAATTTGTTTTAATTGTAACAAGAGTTAATGGAGGATGCAGAACTTTTACAGTTTTTATTTTCTAGAATAGTTTAACTCTATCTTGCGCTATCCGTCTCGAGTTTCTTGAAACTGGTTTCGGGTATCTGTCAAACTTCCCGTTTATCACGTATTCAGTGTTGCCAAACGGTATGAAATAAGGCAATGATATTATAGTACGATACAAATAAAAACCTGGTGTAGGCTACTTCATGTAATTGAAATACACTATAAACATTTTTAGGTGCTATTACATATCAAATTACATTTTACTTTATAAAAGAATAAAACTGCCCGTGTACACGGTACGGGAATTTCGATTTATCTGGCAGCTTTGCCCGCATTCCCTTTCCAAGTGTAAGGTTAATTCTTTACAGTTCAGGAAGATTAGTTTGGCAAGTGACTACTTCCACCACTAGTAGCGCTGGTATCGGCGTTATGAGATGTTAATCTTCCTATGCAGTCAAAAAGATGAGCATAGCATCTCCCGTGTGGCGAAATAATTGTCATAGAATGGCCAGCGACTCACCCTCTTTGTTGACAATAGGTAACATTTCGACCCATATTCGTGTGGCGTATCAGCCGGAGGCCAACAGCTGGTAATCGTTATTGCTCTGAATGTGTAAATTTGGATGTGTAAGTTCAACTTAGTGCACACGACTTAGCATGGTAGTTTGGTATGCCCCAATTCTCTATCCTAGCCGTTGTGGCCATCCAAGGACGAGAATAGACACATTCGTGTTTCGATCTTCTTTGGACCTCTTCAGGAAAGTGTAGGTTGCAGATCTCGGCAACCAACTTAACGACACAGCCTGCAGAAGTTCGCAGGCTTGGTGGTTGGCGTGAAAGGCACAATAGTGCCTTCAGAAATTACCTTACCTACCCCTGACAGGATGGACCCGTCCACGCAAAGCGACGTTGCCGTCACCGTGCGCCGTGTTCGGGAGCAGATACGAGGACGCGCCTCGGCCCGCTACAGTGGCAGCGGCAAGGGCGTCTTATCTCGCCGGCGGAAGGGATAAGGTGGCGAGAAGTTTACGTGTACGTGACTAAACTTCCTCGCACACGTCACTCGCCGAGTCGGGCCTCGGCCCTGACTCTATTTTCTTCGCACGCAAAGACGATGCGCACGTGTTGTCACCACCGTCGCCAGCAAGATTTAAACATGTCCTCTATTTCCGTAAGATAGGCATACTCCGTTATTTCGTCCTTACGTCAAGACTTGACATTGAACTGAATGTAAACTGGTGTAATCTGATTTTGCGTTGAAACAAACCCCTAGATTTCAATAATTCAATTTTTTTTTTCCGAAATAATTTTTCGTACTGTCACCGACTGAATAAAGGTCAATAAGTTTTACGCTCATTTTGTAAAAATAAAAATAAATATGACTGGTACCCTGTGTTTAGACAATCACATTTGATCCACCTAGTTAATAGATGGCAAATATTTAACAAAGACAAAGAAAATAATATTCTGAGTAGGAGAATGTTATTCTACATGATCGAAACACTGCTGGTTGACGGAAATATAATTTTTTTATATTGCAATATTTTTTTTACTAACTTAATACGGTATTATATCATTTATGCTAACAAACCCTAAGTAAGTAATATCGTCATAATATGGGGCGGATCTAGTGGGGAGAAACGGGAAGGGGGGAGGGCAGACTGCCCCGGGTGCCAGGTTAGATGGGTCGCTGGTGATGCCGAAAATATTTAATTGGGAATGGAATGTAAATCTGTGTAAAAAAAAGATATAATATCTACCAATATTTTGACTGTTACTAGTTTTCAATTTTTATTAACCTTGACCACCATATAATGTTATAAATACAGTATTTATAATTAGAATGCACAATTAAAACACATGCTAATGGTAGCTATCAAGTGCAGGTTTTATGTATTTCCACTGGAATTGCATAGCTACTGTTGCTTGCGCGAGTGCAAAACAACGTATGCAAGATGCGTTTATTACTGTTGGGTTGATTGGCTTGATGGGAAAGGTATGATGGAAAGGAGAGGGTGGGGGCAAATCACAATTCTTGCCTCGGGCGAAGGAAAGCTTAGATCCAACGAGCTATATAGTTAATATAGAGGGGTGGTAAACGCTTCTAAAGTGAAGCCCAATTGAACGGCTGTTTTGACACTAGAAAACATGGCGAACAGCAGTGTGGCCAACATTATGTTGAAAATCCGTCATATGTTCACATAAAATCCGTTACTTTATAGCTCCACTATATTCCCGCTAAACACAGGAAAAAATGCCAATAATTATTGTAATATATTATACTGTAATAATGTTTAAATTAGCATAATCGTTCTCGTCTCTACACCGTATATAAGAGTCCGCCATTTTATCTACGGTCAAACTACCACGTTCAATTGGCTTCACCTCAGAGCCTTGGGGATTGCTGTTTCCGCCCCTCTATGTTTACTATATAGCTCGTTGCCTAGATCCGTTCCTGCGCCATGTAGACCTTCTTCAACATTTTATAGTGTTCAATACCACTCGTAACAGTTTACCCTCAGTCATAAATACATTACATAATCTAAGCGAACTAGTTTAAATTCTTCATCGATTATGTACATAAGAACACGATTCTATTATATTTTTACGTTTGTGTTTTTACACCAGTTTTAATACCTCACAATTTATTTTATCGTGATCTGTAAAATATTCCAACTGATGAACTTTGGTAATGATAGAAATAACGAATATTTGTAATTGCCATAGTTACCTATTTTTTAACTTTCACTAGAAAATACACTCGACTAATTTGCTGCACATAATGTCTAGAAATTACTCTGTAAGCTTTGCAGATCTAGATAAGGGTGTCCGGAACTGAAGTATCACAAAAGTACGTTACTCCGTTTTATTTGTTCGTACCAGAATCCGATTCAAACACCAATTTATTTCTACCTAGAAAACACATTTAATTTAAAATTTACGAAGTATGTCTACTTTCCATGTGGTTCAAGAGATTAAGTGACTATATCTTAAATGCCAAAAAACTTGGTCGTGCAACTTTAAATATATTTAATTCCTCTGAAAATTACCATTTCCCACGTACGTTTTTTATTAATACTTTTTTTAGCACTTCCCGTCTAGTCTTTTTTTTTTTTTTATTTGGATACTACTCGCACTATAGCACTCTACGCCCTGACGAGTGAAAAATTAACATAATAAGTGCGATATTTAAGAAACAATTAAAAAACCACGCAGTTTTCAATGTTTATCTATTCAGTTTGCTTATTTACGGTTGATTTTGCAGTTTCAAGTCACAGAATGTTGACGCATATTACTGATATGTTGATCAAAGAGTACGAAAATTGAATCGCGGTGTTTTCAGTAACACTTATTTAAATCGTTTTGGTAGCACTGCAAGCATATTTATTCACACTTATACACTTTTAAGAGAGCCAGAGACTTAATACTAACTTCATTTTATGACATCTGCACTTATGTGCAATGTGCATTTGTCTTTATGCTACAGTTTATGTTTATTCACCAAATAATTATTTATTTTTTACAAAAATACTAAGTAAGTATTCAGTCATCTTAAAATGTTATTTAGTTAATTTATGTTAGTATTGCGATTTTTTTTTATTTTTTACCAATATTTAATAGAATGCTGTTTAGCCGTAACTTCGTCGCTAATTAATAAATTGGCAGAATAAGTTATTAATAAACTCTCTAAAATCTCATTTCATACCTTATCAGCCGAATTAATTTATCACTCCTCGTCTTATCCATGCTGACCCTAAAGGATGCCGAAACAAGATAAAAGATGTCTCATGTAGACAGTTGTAATCAGTATTGCTTACTTATTTCAGCACTAAAACCGCTAGCAGTAAATGTTGTAACAAGCCACAGTAAAGTGGCCTCATTACACTTACAGCAAGTTACCCGGGAGTACAACTCAAGTTGAAAATCGAGTACATGTATCTAAGTTTGATAACGAACAATTATTTACTTACTTATTTTATGTGTTACGTGCTCTATAAAATTCAGGGTCATGGTAAAGGTCTACAATTTAAAGAGGCAAATAATCAGAAAAGGGCCATATTAAACAACTATTCCAGAATTCGCCGAAGATGACTTCGAATGATGAAATCGGTATGGCCTAGCCCAGAATCAAACTAGGGTCTTCCGTAATGTGAGGTGAGTGATTTGCCACTGCTTTAACTCGCCAGTTTCATGGAATTTAGATCAGCCGTAAGACTTTCCCTTCGCAGTGACGATGAGGCACTGAATAACCTGAACTGTGCATTACCATAAAACAAGAACAAATCTAGATTAAACCTCTCTACAAATAGCTAACGATATTATTTTAACGATCGTTTGAGTTGCTTGAAGTTGTTAACGTTGTTCCATATCCATAGTGCATAGTATTTAGGACCGCGTTGATTCATGCGCCCAAACCTTCCGTGTTACAGCAGGGCCCAGAAAATTACAGCTTCGATGCGTTACAAGTGGAGGGGCGTAAAGTGTGGGTTTTGTGTTTTGTCTCGAGGCAGTAGTGAACAGGATTGTAATTGGGTGTTACTTTATTTTTTGTAACGGCGCTGACAGGACCACTTAAAAAAGTATAACAGTCGCTTAATTTGTGTATTCGGTGATGTAACAAGAAGCACGCGTGTAAGACTTTCAGCCTCGGAGAATGACGTCTGCTACGTCATGTATATCACACTCAGTTATTTAGAAGTGTACACCTGCGGGCGTTTCTAACGCTATGATTTTACGTAACATGTTTCTACGAATGACTTGAGCATGTAAAAGTTCTGTTCCTAGATGAGACTTCCGTTACGTATTTTTTTATCATTCTCTTTTATCTTCAGACAGTAAACCATAGCTTGAATTGTAGGGCTTAACGTTCATCCCTAACAGACTTTCAGGGTGCGTACAATTAATGCGTACAACAATCCGTGGTTAAATTCACCACGATATGTTTCTGAAAATAAATCTGGTGTACTAATATTTTGTAAACCATGGATTTACGTGGGGTTACGTATTTTAAGAATACAGATAACTTATGATAATTTAAAGCATACAGCTTCTCCCCTCCCTATTCCCCCTGCCGCACATCACCCGAGCCAAACACATATTAACCTTCAGAAGTTAGAAAATTCTTGCTATAATTTGTGAATCAACCCTCGCTCTTATACTTGAACTTGGATGATTATAATTTCCATTGAAATGCTACGCTCTGAAAATTAAGTTCATCTCCTTTTATTTACTGCTTTAAAACGATTATTCACTGATAACCATGGTTACTATATTCTTAAGTTAATGAATTGGTTTTGTCAGTGATTCCATTGGAGCAACCGCCATTGTTTAGAAGCTGAATTATCACGATTCAAACTGGTAATTCATAAATATGAATAATGTAGAGTGTAATTAATTGCTTCTTAGCATTTGAGAATATTAAATTTGCCTTTAAGTTGAAATGACCTTTTAAGAAACAAACGTGGTATAATTGGTTTCTGTGACCCGATTATGTTTCACATTTTAGTGTACAGTACATGTGGGTCCAGTTTAGGTATATAACCATTAACGTGCGATTAACAGTCTGTACCCAATTAGTATTGTTATTAGCATTACATGTTAGCATTGTTATCATAGTTGGTCTCTCAAAAAAATACACATTTGCCACTTGCAGTGAACGAGACTTCTTAGACTGAATTCAATCTAGCATACAATAATTAAAGAGCATTCCTCCACGTTTTTGAAACAACGTTAGCAAAAATTAAAATACTCTGGACATAACTACAAAACCCACAGCATCACAAACACGCACATACTGGTGCTTTTAACCCTACGGACAAACAAAAATGGCGTCCCAAACCGGTAACAAAGCATGCTAATTTGAAGGGAAGAGTGTTTTTATTCGCTGATGATACTAATATTTATTATATTTGAAATAATATTCAAGATATGTTAGATGATATGCAACAGGACATTGTGAAATAAACTGGGATAAGCAAAAACAACATGTAAAAATAAAGGTTACACCTGTAGTTGGAGTATTGAGTAGACTGAAAATAATATCATCCACAAAATGTTTAAGATAGGTGTACTTTGCTATAATAAATTCTCATTTGGAATTTATGAATATCATTTGGGGAAGGAAAGGCATAAATCAATTAAAACAGTTAAAAGTGTTACAGAGAAAGGCATTAAAGAGCGTGTGGGGGATGAATTTTTTTTTTACATCAAAGAAATCAGTATATGTCACAACCATAGTTTTGCCGATAAGGATGGACATATACAAAAACATAGCATTGTACATTTACAAGGTAATAAACAGGTTTTGTCACAGTAACACGTAACATAACAGTATTTAATACAGCTTTACGTGATTATAAGACGAGATTCGCATCTGATTTGACTGTAAATGAAATAACTACAGTTAAGTATGGTAAATTGGGATTGTGTTATCAGCGTGTTACTATTTATAACAAGTTGCCAGCAGACATCTAGAATTTAAAAGAATTGAATTAATTTAAAATAAAATTAACGGAACATGTATGGAACCAGTTCTTGTTGTCTGATGAGTACCAATTTTCTTTGAAAATTTTGTTACTAAGCATAAATATGTTTTTTTATTACGTAAGGTTGTGAGTACGAAATTTTTGGGTATGTTTTACTATAAGAGTGAGTGTGTTAATTACTTTTGGTAAATTTCGTCTCGTTACGTGACATATCTTATGGATATCATTTTTCTTTTTATTGTTTTAGTAGGCCATCGTACTTGTTATGTACAGTTCCAATACAGAGCTCTCAGGAACTTTTTGTACAATTTAAATAAATAAGTGTATCGATCTAAACGTACCAAAAATATACGCCCAAAATTATAAGACATAAGAATTATGCTTGTTCAGTGACCTACTAAAGTACAGTTCTGTTCAGAAACACTCTTCGACTTTTATTCGTGTTCTTCGCCAAAGTGAGTTGAAAGTTTCTTCCAGCAACTTACACCACTGTATTGTCGGGCCGTGGCTGGAGCAGTGGTTAGAGCGCTAACCTCCCACCATGTCTACCGGGTTCGATTCCAGACGGGGTCGGGATCCCACGCTAATAAATACATGCATAGCGTATGGCGAGAGCAACCGAAGGCAGTGTATCACACACCAAGTGAAGGTTTCTAACTGGACGCCTTTAGGAGTCTGCAGTTCCCTGTCGGATGATGAAATAATCCGCTACGATAGACAGGCGACGGAATGAAGGACGTGAGCAAACGGGAATGGCACGAGAAGACTGGCTGGCCAACATAAGCGTCAGTCATGTTTCCCGCGTGCGAAAGGCCGGGGACCGACCCCGCCGAGAATCGAACTCGGATCGCCCCGTTTGGAGGCCGGAAGCTGTGACAGTTACCGTCAAAGAAATGTAGGGACGTTTAAAGTGTACCTTTTTCTAAAATCAGTTCGCGAAATTTCCGATTCATAATTATAACATGACAAACTCATAAACACATTTTATAGTTAAAAATATGTCATTAGTATACTGATAAAAAAAGTCATATTCTTTAGGAAATACCTGTAAACTATGTAAAGTGTAGCAACAGCGTCCCTTTATTTCGGTCATAACGTGCCAATAACGTTTACAATAGTGAAGAGAAATGACAGTCATTCGTGAAACAAGACGTGTACTAAAACGTAATGTTAAAACCTCACTTAACTGCAAGTGCAGCTAAAAAATAGAACTTCAGCGCCAACCATTCGTCAAGATTTTATCTTAAACAGTATGTTCTAGTAGAAACCTTGAGCAACATAGCTACTTAACCCCTAGAGTTACTGTTAAACTGCACTTGCAAAAATTCAGTAACTTATTTCAGGTAAAAATCGCTCCCTCTCCAAGCTCAGGATATCTGAGGAAAATTATATATACATATATACATATATACATAAATACATACATACATACTTATACATAGGCCTATATGTGTGTTTTAGTATGTATGTATGCATGCATGTATGTATGTATGTATGTATGTATGTATGCATGCATGTATGCATGCATGTATGTATGTATGCATGCATGCATGTATGTATGCATGCATGTATGTATGTATGTATGTATGTATGTATGTATTGTTAGAATTTAATGTGGCACTTTGTCAATCAACACAGGTTTTATCAGCAAAACATTAGCAATGGCGTATGACCACAAACCAATAATTTCTAATTGTAAACTCCCATTGCAACAAACATTTAAAAATTTCATTTATTCTATGTGTGTATGTAAAAGAATTCATTGTATAATCGCAAATTTCACAATTTTATCCTCAGAATTTAAAAGAAGCGAAGAATAAAATAATTTAATATGGAGATTGGTGCCCCATCACGAAGATCTCAAGGGGAATACAGGTGCTAGTTAGCGCCTTGGCGTAAAGACAACGATGCGCGTCGTGAATGAGCAAGGGTTAGCCTTAATACCCCGCGATGTTTCAGATCCCTATCTCGCTCCTTGTAGTCCAATAGCACGCTAATTAGGTCTACAACTATATTATGTTATTGCGCGTGTCAAAATCCAAAGAATTGAACTACAGATTCCATTATGTACTTTCTTCTTTTACCTTCAACAGACTGAGCGACTAAGCCCTGAACATATCATGTGTAGTCATGTTCACTATAATTTATGTGTTTAATGAATTACGACAGAAGTGAAGTAAAACGTGGCGTCTAAATACGATGACTTTTATCTTTCGTGGAAAAATACCGTATTCCCAAAACAATTGAACCATGTTATGCGTTAGAGAACCAAGAGCCAATTTTTATTATTCTGGAGTTAGTAAAAAATACATGCATTTAAAACTTCGTGGCTTTGTTTCACATCTATTCAGAAAAAAGAGAAAAGAAGTTGTTCAATTTCCCTCACATTGAGAAAAAATACATAATTTAATGAAACATTAATGTAAATTAAATTCTTACATTTACTTTAAACAACATTCCTTTGGGAATATCTCATTTCGATGATTTAAAAGGCCTCAAACGTGCACTCTTCAAAAATGGAATTACAAGTGAGATAACGATACGTCAATAATTGAGTTGTCCTTTTATGGAATCATGTTCTTCTGTAAGACTGTCATGTATGCAACTTGAATTAAATACCACGGTTTAACTATGAACCTAGATTATCTCAGTTGCATCGTTATGGCACTTTATGCATGACATGATTCGGTCATTTACGGAGGTCTTGTTTTCGCGAAAACTTAGGTTTCACATTCAAGTCCCGCTAGCTAGCGCCGTGCTGAGAGAAACCGACCGCCTCAATGTTCACGTGACTTTACCATGGCCTTTAAAGCACGTCAGCCCATGACCCCGCACTAATTAGCTCTCGTTGCCCCTCTGAGGGTTAGGTGGTGGTAGCCAGCCATGGAAGGGGAGGGGAAGGGGGTAGGACAGAAGTAAAATATACAGGGGCCCTGAGAAGAGGCTCGCACTCAGCACACCCTGACTATTTCCTCGCACACCCTCGCAATCAAAACAATTCCGTTCCAAAGGTCGCCGCATCGCCTTCCGTCTACACTCTCCCCTGTGTTCTCCTGAAGACTAACACCGACGCCGGCATTGAAATTCAAATATAATTTCCCTCCACGCCCCTCCTAGCACGAAGACAGAGGGGCGAAGGGGAGATGTGAGGTGGGTGAACTCGATTTAGCTCCGGAGTGCGCGGGGCGTCTGTTCTGCTCGCGCGACCAGAAACCGCGACGCCATGCTCTCCCCTCCTCGGAGTTTATTGAAATTTATTGGATTCCGCGTCGAGGGCTTGAAGTGGTCGGGTAGGTAAGCTGCCGCTACGGAGCTGGTAGGAGCATGCGCACATTTGCGCGCTTCGCTTTCAAGTCCGATAAAATCTTAGTTTTATATTTTCATGAAATAATGTTAGTTTTGTAGACGATATTTGTGAGCACATTTTACTCTTACAAAACAATATTATCTCTCATAGTTTCCTCATAACTGGGTGTCAAAGTCAACATTTTCTTCTTACACTGCAATGCAAATAGTGAAAACCAACTGACCTACTTAAACAAAATAATTCCCTGTGAACTTACATCCCGTGAGCTATACAATAAAACATTTAAAAACCCACACCGTAATATGTTGCATTTAAAAAATCGCAAACGTACAGAATTTTTTAAAATACAAAAAACAGATCGCGGAATTTTTCCAAATGTTTTATTACGTAGCCCATAGGTAGTATGTTATTTCACTGTGAATTATTTCACGTACGTAAGTCAATTGGTTTTCACCATTTGACTTTGACGCGCCGTTATGAGAAAACTACGCCAGCTGAAATTATTTCACAAGAGGAAACTGCACTCACAAGTATCGTCTACAAAACTAACACTATTTCATATAAGTATAAAATTATGACTTTATCGCACTTGAACAGCCTTAAACGTTACCTGAGAAAAAAAAAGTTCTGTGTCCTAGCAGAGTAACGTTCGTTAAGAGAGGCACAAAGGATTGCAACTGAGGATGTATTTTTTATTTCAACATCAAAGCAGTAAGTTTAGGTACGTTGACAAATTCTAGCACGTCACGCGTGCTATCAAAAGACAACATTTGATTTATTGCTGTGTGTACGGTGCAGCACAATGAATTTTAATATTACTGGGTTTAATATTTTGAATAGTACTTGTTAGAACAAGTTCTTCACAGTCCAAAGACGTTTACATGGCTGGTATGTTTTTCTGTGTTCGTACTGTTCGACTTTCTCGACATAATGTAAGCAAGAGGTGTATATATCTCTACACACACGCGCGCGCTTAATGGTCAACAATTTTCGACTCTAATGTCGCCAAAGGTGTTCAAACTCTTATAAGACGCAAATGATATATTTATATTTGTTTTACTTACTACTTACTTTTGCAATTTTTGGCAACATTGTAAAGATCAATAGGTATATTTATATGTGAACTGTACTTGTAGCGAACACAATCTTACCAGAATAAAACAACACAGTTTGTCTGTAATCACCCTGGCCTCATGCTCACCTCACGTAAGAGGAGAGAGGACTGTTCATAGCACGCCTCCGACAATTGGCATAACGTCACTTACTGAATCGAGACATCAGAAGTCTCGACGACCAGTTCAATCAGACCGCCGTGTGTTTGGCCTCACTGTGCAGCCGAGGGGCATGAAATCTAACCAATATAAATTCGTCGATTACACGTGGATGGACGGAAAATTAGTGCCGACAATACGAAGCATAACTCACAAACGCAAGATTCCTACTTGGGAAATTTTCAACTGTCGAATATGTTCTCGTACCCTAGATTGTTCTGTATCCTACCACATATCGTGCTGAAGATTAATGCTAAAGCACCGCTGATCTGGTGCGTAAACTTTGTTACAGTGTGATTTATTCACAGCCTGTTTTCACACAGAAAAAAAAACTATTAACTCATTGTTTACGGTGCGAGATATCCTGGGTTCGAGTCCTGCCTCGGGCGTGGCTACTGTGTTGTTCCTTCATCTCACTTCACCTCCATTGGCTCTTAAGACCGTAAAACTCTCTCACCTTACCTTTACGTACTCTTCCCATGCACTTTAACTATCCCATAGTTTTTGCATACTAAATCATCTAAGTCTATATTTGACAACTAACCCAATATAAAAATTAACTAGCCTACATAATCAAGGTAATGTACAGCGAAAAAAAAGTCACTAGGTACGTCATAAAAACTCTTTTTTGTATTTTACAAATACAGTAGTGAATAAATATTTTATGTAAATTTTTTTTGCCGTTCTTTTAATGCGAAAATATTACCACCAATGATATTGCCGTTATCATTGAATACCACTTTGACGTCCATTTTGGAACGTGTGGCTTATACATGATGTCCAGAAACAGCCGTAATAATAATTACACCATGCGAATATGAATATGTATGAATATATATATATATATATATATATATATATATATATATATATATATATATATATATATATAAGGCTATCCATAAACAAACACTTCACATAATAATCACACATCGCAGTGCTTGGGTTACATTAGAGACTAAAATGGTATAGGTCATTCGGAATAAAGTGAGCACTAAAGTTTTAACCTACGAAAAAAAATCACCAATCGTTACTTTACATAATTTAACATTAACTGTAGTTCTCTTACTCATTGCACGGTTGGCAGCGCATCGCCGAACATATTTCCGTGTATCTTCTCATTTAAATGCAACAATACTGAAATAAAGTTCTACAAAATAAATAAACTTTTTTTTTATCGGACTATGTAAGTTCCTACCAACTGTGTAATTTATCTTACACGCGCAAACATCAAGTGACGTGTCCAGAGAGGTTAGACATGTCCCGTCGTTAGCCGTTACGTGCGGAAAGATACGAATTGGCTGAAAATAGAAATTCAGCAAGGCTTTGTTGAGTGCTCACTGTAACCCGAACCGCCTATAAGGGCAAAATGTTGCACGGCGACATTTTAGACGTACAACATTCGCAACGCTGCACGGAGGGAGTCCCATCTTGCGCTCCACGTGGTATTATTTTATGTCCGTTACGGCGAGTAAAATTAGAATCATATTTGAACTGCTCGGGATTTGAACCAGCGGCCACTCCGTGCTATGTTGTCACACTGGGCGCGATAAATGTCATCGTAGAACATTGTACCACTAACATTTTCGTTTCCATTTTAGTCCAGGATTTGCATCGTGTTTTTATTATACGGCATTTTCTGGACATTCTGTATCATGAGGTAAGTTTTTTTCTATCGGTAAGTTAAAAGAACAGTCTAATTTTGATTTTTGACCTTCCACCACTACACAAATACTATAGGATATAAATGTTATTTTGTTAAACTAAACTAAACTAAAATTTCACGACAGATAATATATTTGCTGCCCAGCTCTACAAGACGGTGTTACGCCGTAGCCAAAGAATTGTGCGGTCGACTATATAATAACTGCAACTTCGACAACTTCTATTTGGAAGTAACAAACTATTTTTATTTTTAAAGGGTTTTATAACAACAAATTGTACCACTATCAAAGTTTATAATTCATAATTTTTAAAATATAAATACAATTAAATGATTGTGTAAAATTAATCAGTTAGGATCGCTGCACAAACAACTGTCATCAGAAAATTGCTTCTATTTCCGGTATTGCAGTGTTTGGTATCAGCTAAAGATAACTATCCTTTTGTTCTTGTGCTATCGTAAAACATCCAACTGTAGCTGTAGGGGTCCGCGGTAGCGGAGGGGTCAGGCCTCTCGCCTCCCACCAAGGCGATCCGGGTTCGATTCCCGGCGGAGTCGGTCTCCGGATTTTCGCATGTGGGAATCGTGCCGGACGATGCCGCTGGTCGGCGGGTTTTCTCGGGGATCTTCCGTTTCCCCCGCCCTTTCATTCCGGTGCTGCTCCATACTCACCTCATGCCACTCCTCACCAGCGCTAAAGACCTCGATGTTAAGCGCTGACCAAAAACCTTTTTCACTTCACTTTAGCTGGATTTAGTTTCTTGGACATACTCCACTGCGGTATAAATTTGTATAACATACTTTAGTCAACAGGATATATACACAACATAAAACTCCATAAATTGAATCGGGTCAGATAAAACCATGGACAAACCGACAAGAAAATAAAAATAACCTGACATTCCCAGGGTAGGCAATCCAGGTTTGAGACCTGCAATTTATCGCGTTGGAGTATTTGCAAGAAACTAAATCCAGTCATGCACTCCCACTACACAGTTATTTCAAAGACCATATTCAACTCTCGCATCGTAGGAAAACTTAATTTGTTGACTCTGCAAACTTGACTGATTTCTTCCTGTCAATATTAACTTTTAACTTAGAGAAAATTTGGAGGTGTGAAGTTTGTGAACCGTCTATCAGAATTCCGTCGCCAAGCTATCTACATAGAACCAATTATACTGAAAAATTAAGGAATATTCTTGTAGATTGTTGCATTTCTTGCCGTTCATAATATACGATACAAATATCAAAAACTAAACACGTATATACATATTTCTTAACTTTCGTGTTATTGCGATTTTATGTACATTTGAATTACTCTGTTTATGTAAATTTATTTATGCTTTCATACAAGGTAAAATCTACATGTACGCATGTTTTGCAGACCATTAAAGTTCCGAGAAACAAGAATATACCATTAGAGGTTATCCATCGACTGCCAAGTTATCTTGTCTGCCTTTGCTAACATAACAAGTTGCAAGCTTACGGGAAGCAAATCGTTTTAGAATTTTGTTTCCTGTCACCATGCAGTTTACGAAGCACATCTCCATCGCATAAATGACTATGAATACCAGCAGCCAAATTCTTTCAAGACAGGATCAACATACAAGTATCATTACCGATATTAATACAATTGTCTTGAAATCAGAGAACGTTGTTTCTTCATCAAAACGTAGCATATTATTTTTTCTACAGTTCATTTAGTTGTATAAATAATCCAAATAGCTCTTACAATGTACTGCATACAGTTTAAAATGTACTCAATATTACAGTTATAGAATACTTTGTCGAAGGACTAGACGTGGTGAACAGCAAAACTTGGGGCTTTTAAGAAAACCGATAAGAATAGTTTCTTATTTTTCGACCCTTGTTCATCCTTCCGCCATTTGTAAAAACGAACATTACCCTAAAACTAGTTGTTCTCATGTTTTTATCCAGCACCACTATGAAGCTTCCAGGAAAAATAAATGTCTTGCCGTTATCAGAACTCTTACTTATATTCTTATTAAATGTTCTGTGCTTATAATTTTAACGCATATTATTTAAATAAAATGTGGTAGCAGGAATATAATATTCCAAGCTACAAGAAATACTTTAAACATGTCGGTTACTATGCATTTCTTAAGGGCGCGGTATTCCGCAATTTTCATCTTCATTATTTAGTTTTTAATTTGTACTACATATTTTTTTCTTATTTTAGACACAAAATGTGACTAAACATGGCTCTTATGAAATTTTTGTATCTCTCATATTTTTCGCTTAATGGCTTGTTAAAGTCATATTTTGCGTGTTTCCGTTTTGGACTACACTAAAACCAACTGATATACCTAACTGAAAAAAATCACAGTGGTTGAAGACATTGCAGGCTACAATGGCATGCTCATAAAATTAAAGAATAAAACTTATATGTATTTAAAATAATATTGCATTTTTTAAATTTTTATTTTTAGTTTCAGAATTTATTTAAAATTCAAATAATTTTTATTCTTTAATTTTATGAGCATGTCATTGTAGCCTGCAATGTCTTTATCCACTGTGATTTTTTTTTTTCAGTTTGTTGTATCAGTTGGTTTTAGTGCAGTCGTTAAAACGGTATCATGCAAAATATGACTTAAACAAGCCATTACGCGAAAACTATGAGAGATAAAAAAATTCCATAAGAGCCAAATTTAGTTACATTTTGTACCTAAAATAAGAAAAAAAAATATCTGGTACCTATAAAAAATAAACAAAATGGCGATGAAAATTGCGGTAGACCGCGCCCTTGAGCAAGTTTTATCATTTATTATTCATTCAGAATTGCGCAGTCATCCGTTAACGAGCTGTAAAAATATTTTGCTACAACTGCTGAAGCTAATCTCTCTAGCTCTGTTTTGAATGCAGATATATTTGCCGATGAAAGTCAAGTTGCGCCTCGCCTTGCAATGTACTTAGGTCGATGAATTATTCAGACGTGTACGCGAAATCTGAACAAGGTTATTCTTCACTTGGAACTTAGCCACGACGCGCCGATGATACATAGTGTGGAGTGGTAACTGGTCCGTAGTTTGGGACATTTCAACCATCATGGATCCAACACTGTTGCCATTAGTATGGGCACTCATCCAAATGGATACATGACGTTGAGCTTAATGTATATTAGGCTAGAAAAAATACTTGGCTTGTTTTATTCTCAATTGTTAAACAGATTTGTGAGAGTAAGATACATACATTTATTTTTTCTAGCATGAAATTCAAAATTATGGAAAAGAGAACAAAGTTCAAGCTAAGCAAGGATAACTATAAAAGTATAACCTATTGAACATAATTAACATTTGACAATAATTATAGTACTGATTGATCTATGCATTTCGCTTTCCTAGCGTGGCTTTGCAAATTCTGGTACTATTTTATCAGTTTCATGCCCAAAGTTTGGCGCTGAAACGCGCGACGTTTATTTTAACACTATCTTAGCAACTCAAAAATAATTTGTCTACGTTTATGCACTGTTAAAAATTTCCGTGAATTTACGGACAATCTTACGGAAACGTCTGTTTAATTAACGGAAACATTATTTTGAAACACAGCTATACATAACTATGTGTCATTAATTAAACATATGTCAAACTGCGAGAAGAAACTAAATAAATAACCGAACGCATTATTGCGCCTGCAGCCTAAAGAAGTCACATAAATATGCGAATTTCCATAAGTGGAGCTAGTTGCCTTCCGTAAATTAACGGACACTTCTGGGGAATTTTTTACCAGCACTTCTCCGTAAAAT
>PNEQ01014820.1:73834-123011 GCA_003012365.1 Medauroidea extradentata
CTTAGTAACATACTAAAAATTCCACTGGCATTCGGTACCACTTGAAATACTCTCATGTACACCGTTATAAATTTTAACGGAAATGTACCGTTAATAAACGGAAATAGTGTCCGTAAAAGTAAAATACGGAAATGTCTACAGTAAATATACACTACGGAATCATACGTAATATGTCCATAAGTCTGCTGCGGACACTTACTCGGAAAAAATCGAAAATGTATGGGTTAGAAAGCTGTAAATATCACGGATAGATTTTAATATTATCACTGGTAAATCTGCAAATTTGTATATATGCAATTGTAGCATTATAGACATGAAAGTATGGCTCAGTTCCGTGTGATGAAACTGTTTTACGGAAACTTCTGTTGGATTAGGAAATAAGTTTCCGTGAATTCACGGAGGTATCTGGGGAAATTTTTACCGGAAATTCCGTAAATCTACGGAGAAAATTTTTTACAGTGTGTATGAAGACAATTCTTTGTCTAATATTTTTAATTTACTCTTCAATTTGTCATCTGTAATATAGTCTCAAGCTCGGTGAAATAAGTTGCTGATTCTATTTCAATTTTAGTCCCTTCATTTCGAGAAGCTAATCTGACCATATAAGTTAACCCGGTAATAATAATTTTTACAGTTGTACCTACCTGTGAGGTTTTCATTGCTTTTTATAAGAAGTAAATTTTAACCTGCATTTAAGAAAATGTTTATTATTATACATCACTTATAATAATGTTTTATTTACTTGACCGCTAACATTTATTTAAATACATTGTTATGAAAATACACAGAACAGTAATACGAAACAGCTACAGTGGACCGAGGGAAACTTGTTTTAATAGCGTAGGTATTGTTGACAGCAAACGTATTTGGTTGTTTATCACACATATTTTTCAGTTCAAAACCATACTCGGTAACACTATTTTATTGCAATTACTGTACTAGAAGCTACAGCAAGTTGATAAAACGAATAGCTCTTTCTTGAATCTTGCGCAGAGCTTGTTTTGTTTCGATGCAAAAATTATTGCCGCTTTCTGTCCGGCATGAGTGGTGAGTAAGTTACCGCACAACCTGAGGATTAGCTGGCCATCTTAACGGAACGTGGCGATACATAAACCTGTTCCAAGACATGAAAGAACAGCGAAATATGTACACCACCCCACCTTCCTATGTGTCTCATGCTTCAACCAATTGCTTCTACTTGCAAAGAGAAGTCGGACACTCTTAAGTCCTCGTAAATTTAGACAATCTGCAACGTAATAATTTATGTCTAAATCGTAATTAATTACACTGACAAACAACTTGCTTCCCGAAACAAACGAGTTTGGTCATACATCTATCTGACTGTGAGGAAAGCTAAGAGAAGGAATTTATACGCTAAGTTACCCGGAGTTCCGTATTTATAAATTTACAGAAAATGCCTTTACATTTTGTGGGGGGTAGATTAGAAGTTACTGCCACAAGAATGTACGCAAAATTTGCTTCCTGTATCACATAAAAAACGCAAATTAAAATCAATCCTTTGAAACTTTTCTTACAATCTTTACGAGCAACACGAGCACTATGTTGTTACTTCCACCGTATCTTTGTCATGTCAAGTGCGAGACGACATTTTTAGTATTAGAAAATTATTAATTTCAACAAAATGGTCTGAACTGCATGCATCGATTTGTTTTGGATGGAAAACTTCACCAAAATTAATAAAAGTGTTAAATTAAATTTTCTTGTTTGAGTAAAAAGAAATATCAAGAAATTTGTAAATAACATGAACACTTGTTTTCTCTTAGCTCACAATCCAACGAAAAACTACAAGTTGATTAGTATTTACATTCAGTACAAATGGCCGTTACCAAAATACGTCAATCACTAGCACTTATGACAGTCACATGCCTATGCCTTGTAAACAGCGTTTCAGCGTGCTACCAAAACTCTTCTTTCTAAGAAGCTTGTAAACGTGTTTCTAATGTGTGCGTTTACAAAAAGTACAAACACTTCAAAACGATGTCGGAACGGTAGTTTCAAAACATCACGTTAATTAAAAATATCATTTCAGAGACCCTTAAAATGGTTTAAAAAAACGGCTTTTTTATTCTATTATATCTAAACAACTACTCACGGGATTCGTGTGAAACTACAATAGAAATATGAATTGGACTTTACTTAAAACTTTCCACCAATAAAAAGAAGGGGTCATCACTGAAAGTGTCAGTCAGGCGAGTGATGTACGATACCACTGCACGCAGTTTTAGTGTCTTGCGGTAGAGGCGACACCGCGCCAGATGAGCCGGTCAACATCGCCCTTGGCGCCGTGCCTCAATTCACACAAACACACGGTCACCGTGCGGGTGCCTTAAGATGTATTCATGTTCTGGAACGTAGAAATCGCGTAACAACGAAGTTCAATTTTTTTAAGCTGTGTAATATATTGGAAATATACTTCATGTTGCTTCGTGTCAGTAATGTATAATGTGGAATGCGCATGATCATTAATTTTTGTGGAGAATCAAGGGCTACTCGTTTTAAAGCTCTGCCAGTGAGCCAAGAGGATAACTTAAGAATACATAAATTAGAATTAGAGACCATATCAAAATAACGATGGAAACAAAAGACTGTTTCAAAAACGTAATTCGAGGCAGAGAACTGAAAATTACCCTGCAGTCTTACATACTGACTCCTGTGTTAAACTGCCTACAAGCTGTGCAAAGTAATAAAATACTGAAGTAGGCAACCTTATGCTACCGAGTGCGTCATAATGTACTGATAAAATTTTATCCCCGAAAAGCACATTTTAATTTTGTCAATTTGCCATTATACTTTTCCGCGAAGAATGTATTTACATATGAAATGTATGTAGGATGTTCATTTATGCATGCAAAAAGTTTTTTAACCCACTTTTGAAAGATCATCCTTAAATTAGCCTCTAGATATCTCAACCAGTCCGTAATGTATAACAGAAGAGTCATGCAGTGTGTGTGTGGAGACACAATTTCTTTCAACGACTGCCAGTGTCAAAACATGAACATGTCTTCGAATTCTGTATGACTTTCAATTACAACCGTCACTAAGTATTATTTTTGGTGAAACTCTGTACTCCGCTTAGCGGACTGTATGATAAAAACAAAGCGGTCGACTCCTGATGGCAAGGTTATGCAACCCGCGTACTTGTAAATCTCAGCAGTGCTCTGGAAGAATGTTCGTCACCACATCGCACGACGGTGTTTCACCGTTAATGGCTCGCGTGTTTAATTTCGTCTTTGTGACGTGACAGTGACGCTCTCAATAGTTTAGCAAACAATGGCAACTTCCTGGTACGGCGCTCCCTGATCTGCTTCTCATGTTTCATAGTCATGAAGAATCACTCTCTCCCCCCTTGCTACGCCGAGGCGAGGTGCGGGGAATTTGCATTGTGAGTAGTTGATATTTCCACCCGTTAATGCTCACAATAGCTGCAGGGAGGTAGCGAGAACCTGTTCCGGATGAGTTACGTGTTCCCATTTCAGATATGTTCGTTCTTCCATATACAGAAGCCTGCTAGTTTTTCTGCATTCTTTAATACACCATCTACCCGAATATTTATGATTACCGCTGAATAAATTATAACGTTTTAATATCGTATTCCTCTTTGTACTGGACTGACAGCGATCCGGTAGGACAGGTTATAAGTGAATAATAAGTTCGGAAGAATACATATTAATATGTTAATGAACAATATATAGTCGGGTACAAAAAAATTAAATAATTTACGCGACATAAGGGCAGTTACCTTAATTAATTGTACTGGAGATTGTTATCGGAGAGCTATTTACGCACGAAATGTATGTAGCGTCAAGTTAAAAAAAAAAAAAAAAAAAAACGAAACTGCTGTAATTCGTGGCATGAACTCGGACACACTACTTTACGCAGAAAATGGAACGCGTCATAGACGTTTCGTATGTACGCTACGCTGAAACAAGGGATTATAGTACAAAGTTGCCACAGAAATGCACCTGCTGAAATAACAGAACTTCTTCTCATCCTTTTTTTTTTTTTTTTTTTTTTTTTTTTTTTTTTTTTTTTTTTTTTTTTTTTTTTTTTTTTTTTTTTTTTTTTTTTTTTTTTTTTTTTTTTTTTTTTTTTTTTTTTTTTTTTTTTTTTTTTTTTTTTTTTTTTTTTTTTTTTCAAATTAGAGTGTTGCAACACAGCTTGGCCGCTTGATTCTGTGACGAAATTATTAAACGGATGTGGTTGCAGTCAATATTTTTCTCCTTACAAGATACTCGCCTATTTATGCCCTTCATAATGTAATGGAGTACCCATACAGACGAAAATATGTTTGATGCATGTGCCAGTGACTTGTTCATAATTTCTCATGGGCACTAGAAACGTGAGGTGCATTTCCGGGCAGTCCTGCGCCCGACGATACCCCAGCAGTCTTTTTTTCTTAATCTGGAAAGGACATGGTTCATAATTCAACGCTGAAAGCATCATTATAAAATAGTAGGATTCTTGAAGGTAATTTGCAAAAATCAGAAAACGGCAATATAGACAATAAATTTCACCATCTGAGAAACAATTTTTCTCGAGTAACGCATTTCTGAAGAACAATCTCTGACGCAAAATTCGCGTACATTTAATTGCGGTGGAAGATATCACGCTTAGCAAATGCATCATTGTGAGTAAATGTTTGATAATAAAGTTGGCTACTGTCATTAACTAAGTTTGTTGTTGTGTAGTTATTCTATATTGACTTTCAGAAATGTGTACGTTAAAAATGGCATTTTTAGCGTTAATTTATGTACCACACACTCTTATGGCCGACGCCTACCAGCGCGTTAGAGGCTCAGAAGCTACGGAGCTATAAGGGCGACTTTGAAAGCGCACATCATATGCCGTATCGCCACTACGTGCTAGCCGCTGTACAAGCGTGCAAGATCCTCGCCGGTCCATATTTAAAATACGACTTTTAAGTGGAGACCATTTAATTTTATTAGTGCAACATCTGTAGTAAATTCAGTGCACGTTTCTATCTTAGATTTGCATACATCCGGTTAGTACATTTTGAAGTACGGCATGTTTTTTTTTTTTTTTTTTTTTTTTTTTTTTTCAGAACATGTCTGGCTCTCCGCTTAACAGGAGACAACTTGCAGAGCCATATTTGCCAGCCAAAATTTGGACATTTGCCTTGTCCCGGGTGCACAAACCAACCACCAACATGTCCCTCCACTGGGCTTTAAGTTTAGCAGTCTGGAAAGAACGTTTTTAGCTATGTTGGAGGGTGTTATACCAGTGGTTTTAATGAACATGTCGCCTAGAACAATGACAATTCGTCGTTGCCAAGAGTGTGTGTACTTTTCGTGCACTTATACAATGGGAGCACGTGGAATCGTTTTTTAAAAACGTATTTACGAACACACTCGAGAGCAACGTGCAGAACTCCAGCAGATATAATAATATTGAAATACTGCTCAACGTATGTGAGAAACGCCTGTATGTCTGCTCAGGAATAGCATTACTAACAGACGTTGCAAGGTCATATACCCATTTCAGGTATTCTAGTAATTTTCAAAGCTTACTTTGTTGGGACAGAAAATTGTGAAAATGGGTGTTTATGCAGGCCATTTTAGGTATAAACACCTTGATGCAGAATCATAAAGAAATATATAGGCGCCCACAATACACACTTATATTTTAATATTACGTCGTAAATTGAGACACTAATTTTTTGAAGAGAAAAGTTTACCACCAACTTGTTTCATTGCTTCATGGTTATTGGCAGAGTATCTTTGGTCATAGGCGTCACTCATTTGACTTCGCCAGTGAGAGTAAGGTTACTGGAACACCACACGCATGTCATTTGCCCGAAGCCGCTGAGAGTTAAAATATCCTATCTCTGACCACGAAGCATGAGCTTCAGATGTGCACATACGGCACTGAAATAAAGTGGGGCAAAATTCTTTTCACGAGAAGAAATCAGTAGCTCAAGTCATAAAATTACAGATGTGATCTATCAGCGACTTACAGTCTGTACAGTGTAAGTTTGCTCTTGAAGTTTCTCCTCTGAGAAAACTGTCTGGTGACTCCATTGTGTTCACCATTAAACCTTCCTGGTTTCCTGGAAACTCATCAGCTTTCCTGCGGTCCTGTTTAAGGGGCTTACCTACCTGCGCTTCAAACACGTTGCAGCAAGTTACGACTGTTCTTTTTTTTTTTGACGAAACTATTCAACGCGCATTACATTTGTATATCTACGAAAAGAACACACACTTAAAACTATGTCGCTGTAGTTTTAAAAATTCGGCACGTTAATTAGGAACATTTTTTTTTTTTCGGGACCCTCAAAATGGCCAAAAATGGGTTTTCCAGACTACCGTATGTAAAGAAAAATAAAAATCGGCTTCGAAGAAACAAGTGTTAGACTCTGAACTATGCTGTTCACAAATAAAATATTGTGGTCGCCGCTTATGATACCACTATACCGCTAATGTACAAATGGTTTGTTTTAAAGTCGTAATATTTGATGTAGGATATAAATAAAAATTGTTTGTTTGAAATATCAATTTAATGTAGGCTATGTGTTCTTTAACATTTCTGCTCATTAGTTGCATTTAACGCATAAGAAAAATTAGCGCAAACATGTTACAGAACACATACATTAAATTGGTTTTCCAAAAAAAAAAAACATTTTTGATTTATACTCTAAAACAAATATTACTGCTTTAAAACAAAGAATTTGTACATCAGGGGCATAGTGGAATCGTAAATTCCCTTAGGAAAAAGGGTGGTAGTAAAGCATTGCACACCATCTGACTTTACTTTCACTCAAAATCATTTCATTCTAAACGTTTGAATATTTCTAGATTTGGGTCAGTAGCGAAAACAGTCTAATCCCTGCTTTGTCATGAGTTTGTACCAAAATTAGGGAACAGAAAATTATTTTATTTGTGTTGAATGACAATTAATGTAATGTGTTCAACAGTTTGTTTGTTTGTTTTATTCCATCCGTAAGATCTTTTCCATACACAATAGTACAAAGATATTGGACAAGTCATGAAGATTACATAATAAAAAGAAAACTTATACATTTACAACAATTACGCATGTTTATACAGACACTGTTATCTCATATGGTATATGAATTCATGTTTAATCTTCGTCAGCTCCTTCTGTACACCAACTCTGTAAATTCTTTGTTTTGGAAATCTGAAACAGAAAACAGGAAAGAGATGCAGAAGAAAAAAGAAGAGATTTGTGCAGTGTGTGACAATATGTGGTTTTTCTAATGTTTATGATTCAAATATTCTTCCATGGAGTAGAAAGCTTGTTCTTCAAGAAAATCCTTTAGCTGTTTTTTAAAGAGTTTTGGATTTGAGGAGAACATTTCTAGAAGGATTTTGGGAAGTTTATTAAAAAGGATGCTACCGGAGCAGAAAGGCCCTTTTTGTACCAGTATTAGATTTACAGAGGGCAAGTGAATGTGTTTTTCATCCTCGTGTTGTGCTTGTAGAGTAGTTCATTTTTCTGGAAATTATTTTTGTTTAGGACATGAATGAGAGTATTGAATACATATGTAGACATGCACATAGCAATATTTTGGACGCCTTGAAAAGAGATCTACAAGAATCTGTCTGTTTTTTTACAGTTCATGATTCTGATAGCTCTTTTTTGCATATGAAACATTTATTTTCTGTCAGTGGAATTCCCCCAGAAAATTATGCCATATGTCATGATAGAATGAAAGTATGCATAATAAACCGTTTTAACTGTGTTTTTGTTTGAGATATCAACAATATTGTTTACTAAAGTGTTTGGTACAATTACAAAATTTCAAATTTTTCGATGGGCATAGTACATTCAGCGCTAAAAGCATCCGTTTAAAATTGTAGGTTTCTTGAAGTAAATTTGCAAAAGTAAAAAAAAAAAAGTAGATTTGGCTTCTTACTGAGCAATAATTTTTCTCAAGTTGCGCATTTCTAAAGAACAGTCTCTGACGTCGAAATTCCGTGCATTAAGTTCCTGCGCAAGATATCAAACTTAACAAATGAATCATTCTGGATAAATATTTGTTCATAAAATTGGCAACTATCGTTATCTTTTATTGTTATTATTATTATTATTATTATTATTATTATTATTATTATTATTATTATTATTATTATTGACTTACAAAATTCGTGTAGAGTTCAGTTGGTGTTTTCAGCGTTTATTTATCTGCTACACTCTCTTAACAGCGAGTTCTTCAACGGTGATGAGGGCGATACGAGGAAAGTATTGAACAGCGACGGAACTAAAGGATGGGAGGTAACAGGACTGCTTTAAGAAAACTCGCGAACCAATGGTAACGCCCACCACGTTTCCCGCAGGAACCGTTCCTGAATCGCATTGACGCATTTGCCGTCTTTAGTAGAAGGCCGGAGACTTGAATGTGACAACACTGCATCGTTGGCCTGCTACTTGTCACTTCTTGGCCGCCCTAGTCTCTGCAACGTGTATAGATGCAGCTTTAGTGACGTGTTCACGTCTACACTGACTAGGGCAGCCAATGAGCGACTGGCAGCAGGCCTCCGACGCAGCGTTGCCACATTCAAGACTCCGGCCTTCTACTAAAGACGGCCATGGTTGAGGTCGTCTGATCACTAGAGACCAGCACATCTAGCGTTATCTAACAGCAGACTGGATAGCAAGATGCTGTGTGCTTGTCTGACTTCTTCTGTTGTCCGGCAGTTTGTGTGGCGTGCCTGAACGACAGTTTGAACCAATGATTAGAGAACCGGATATTTCGAGGGTTCAACGCCCTTGCTGGCTGGACTCCACAGTCCTGTGTACACTATGTCCTCAGCAACTTGTACTTTGGCTGCTGCTCCGATGAGTGGCCAGTTGTACACGTGACAAGGTAGTGCGGCAGATAGTGAGTGTTTTCACACAGGTATGATATTGGTTCATACTCATCAAGGAAGGGTTTCATTTAACAGTGACCCAATCGCGAAGGTACAAGAGTTTGAAATCTAACGTCTTCTCAAATGAAATCGCGAAATTTCCGGGTCACTGCCAATGATATAAGGGCAACTGCAAGTTGCCCATAATCCTGTAATACGTGCACACGAGGATACAACATATCAGCGCCAATAACGTCGCAGAGTGTGTTCGGTGAAGTTCGGGCCAGTGAATTCTAGCCTGTCGCAAAATAACAATGTGAAATGTGCACGTGTCTACTGATAACTAGAGACAGGAAGTTTTCGCGTAGAAATGTCTGCACCACTTTGTTCCAGCGCCTTACGTGCACGTCGGCAGCTCTGCTTCGTGGTTATTGGCAGCGTGTCTTTGGTCAGACGCGTCTCTCATATGACAGCACCAATCAGAATAAGGTTATTATGACGTCATACTTCTGTGATTTGCCAGTATATCCTCTAGACAAGGGAGAGTTAAAGAATTCAATCACTGACTATGTAGCATAACTGTAGACGTGCACATAAGGTATTAAAACCAAATAATGCAAAATTCTTTTCGCTACAAAACCGAGGCTCTAGTTGTGTTTGAATGTTTTCAACCGTCACCGTCTTATGGACTCTACCAGCAAATCACAGACGAGTGGGATCGCAGTAAGGTGGTTCCGGTTGGCGCAGTCAAATGTCAGACGTCTCTGCACAAACTAACACTGACAATAATTATGAAGCAGAGCTGCAGGTGTGCACATGAGGCACTAAAACAATGTGGTGCAGAAATATATTCGCGAAAACTTCCAGTCTCTACTGATCACTACCCACGCAGCAGCACCTGGTGCAAATGCCGAAATATTCGAACGCCGAGTTCCGTACAGCGCGACCCACGCGGTCTATCCCCTTTAAGCATAACGGCGGCCGACGGGGGTGATCGAACTCCGTAGTACTATAGCCACCCACCCCCGACGTCGCCCCCCTCCCCCGGCTACATCGCTAAGTGCGTGCGCCCCCTCACGCGAGGGCAGACGTCATTGATTCCCTCCCCGGCGCCCCAGCATCCCTTGCGGGTCCACGGCGCGCAGACGCCGGGCTCTCGACGGCGCCAGCCACCCCCGCGTGCAGGGGCGCTCAGTTCTTCAGAGGGACGCCACGCGGTTGACGTCTGGGAGGAGCGGCGTTTCAACGTGGGCTGCCCACACACACACAGGTAGGCGAGCACCGTCGTACTCTGCCAGGCTGAAGGGTAGAATACATATGTATTTACAAGACACGGGGTAGCTCTAGCGCGCTCGAGGCCTAGAATTGCGGGAGCAGTAAGGACGATACAATACACCAATCACGCCTCTCCTAGACTCTTAGGCGCAAGTCACTTAACTAGCGTGCAGTCTTCTCGGCCGACAGCTCGCGCTATGGGTAGGGCCACGAACGTTTCGCGAAAAGAGTTTTGCCTCAGTTTGTTTCATTGCCTTACGTGTACATCTGAAACTATGCTTCATGGTTATTGCCAGAATGTCTGTGTGAAGTGACGTCTCTCATTTGACTGTGCCAATCACAATAAGGTTACTGCAACACCGCACGTCTGTGATTTGCAGGTATAGGCCTAACCTCAAGACACGTGACAGTTAAAATATCCAATCACTGACTACGAAGCAGAAACGCAGATGGACACATGATGAAACACTGAAACAAACTGGGGCAAAATTATTTTCGCGAAAAGTTCATGGCCCTAGGTATGCGACATTCAGCGATGACCCTATCAATTTATGACATAATGTTGAGTTTAAGCTGTCTTGTACATTGCAATACCTTGTAAAGGGTTCTGAGCTAATATTTTCATACATAAAAAGGACTGCTACAAATACATATTTACAGCAGCGAGAAAATACGCTTTAATGATTAGTGGCATAGCCATCTTTAGTACAAGGCCGCGGCCTTAGATCTGGCAACCTTATCAGGAAGGGTCATTTTAACACTTCTTTTGTCTCGTCAAATGCAGCGACTTCCCCTGATTCGCCGGTGTGTAGGGCAGAATAACGAATCAGGTACAGCCATTGCCTTTGAAGAGCTAAAAGAAGTGTTAAAATAACCCTTGTGTGCAAGGTTGCCAGATCTAAGGCCGCGGTCGTTTACTAAAGATGGCTATGTTCGTGGGCAACCTGAAACGGGTATACACGGGTGTAACATACTTTATATGATATTCCTAAGCACAACAGATTTCGCATAATCATGTAACGGCTGAACTTCTTCACGTCGCTCGGCGCGTTGGGCAGGTGGTCACCGTATATCGGCCGGTGTTATACATTAACCTGCTGTGTGCCAAATGCCACTTTTGAATCAAACATGTTTTAAGGGTTTCAGCTTTGAAACCGTTTTACAGACAGTATTTTTAGTCCTGTATTCCGTTGTTAAAAATATTGACATTATAGGACTAGTTTTTGAAATATAGTATCAAAGCTGTGAACCTTTTAAAAATTTTCTATTTAGAACTAGATGGTGTTATGCATAAACAGATCAAGTGCCAATTATTAGTTATTAGTTTAAAAATCCTATAAGTTTTTCAGATTTTAAACATTCCTACAAAACGTATTTTAGTCCTATGAAGTAAACACTTATGACAATGGAGTATAGGACTAAAATACTTTTTGTAAGACTGTTTGAAAGTAGGGCAATATTATATATATATATATATATATATATATATATATATATCATATAATTATCACTTAGTCTGTTTATGCATAACATCGTCCAACCGTCAGTTGGTGCTTTGCTGGCTGATGATACGTTACAGTGTCCAAAATACTCTTAGAGTAGTTTACAAAGTGATCCGAATAAGGTTTGCTTGCTTTCAAAAAGTGAACTGAGCAATTTGCTGGCAATACGTTCAGTTATTTTCTGGCTTACTTATAGTGATCGAGCGTCATGATCTTCTGACGTAGACTACTTAGTTAATGCTAGCAGGTAACTTTTCGTAAATGTCTCAGGGACAGAGTCGTATCGTGGTAGTGTACCTAGACATGCAGTGCCAAGCAGTGAGTGTACACAACACTGAATTTTCTGTGGAGACTGGTAGATGTACATACAGGTTCGAGCCTGTACCGTATAAGAGGCAGGGAACGTATTATCCAGTAATACACCTCGGTATTCACAACACATGTTTATTGGATATGACAGGTAGGCACATTGAGTCCACGTGTTCAAATCGTATAGTCGGAGCTTACATTGCAAGCCTTGGAACACGACAACGATACGCCACTGCTCAGGGGACAATATTAGATATGGCTCATGGAGCACTGCTTTACGTCCTCTTACGCCAGTCACGAAACTATATATTACCGAAGAACCCAAGGAGCATATAAAGGACAGAGTTGGCATTCCCAGGTTAAGGGCACGGTCTACCGCTATTATTATCACCCTTTTTAATTTTTTATTTGTACCAGATATTTTTATCTTATTTTAGACACAAATAGTGACTAAATTTGGCTCTTGTGAAATTTTTTTTATCTCTCATAGTTTTCGCGTAATGGCTTGTTAAAGTCATATTTTTGCATGTTTCCATTTTAACGACTTCACTAAAACCAACTGATATACCAAACTCAAAAAAATCACAGTGGATAAAGACATTGCAGGCTACAATGACATGCTCATGAAATTTAAGAATAAACGTTATTTGAATTTTAAAAAATTGCTGAAACTGAAAATAAAAATTTAAAAAGTTCAATATTTTTTTAAAATACAAATAATGTTTATTCTTTAATTTTATGAGCATGTCATTGTAGCCTGCAATGTCTTTATCCACTGTGATTTTTTTTTTTTTTTTTTTAGTTTGGTATATTAGTTGGTTTTAGTGTAGTCGTTAAAACGGAAACATGCAAAATCGTGCACGTGAATTGTGAAAAGATTGTCGAAAAAATTGTTCGCCAATACATTTTGGTGTATTTTTCGGAGCCATCACAATGTTGGTAACAAGCAATCGTTAATGCTCAATAAATAGATCGTAGGCCCTATTAAGTGTTTGACTCGTGGGAGAATCAAGACTTCTGTCAATCAAATGTCACACTGAAAAAATAAAACCATGATTATTTTACTGCCATTATCAGTTCGAACAGAAAAAAAAAACATTAAATAAAGCGTGGAACATAAACTAACGTATAACAAGTTTTTTTTTTAAATTTGCAATTTGCAGGAATCAGAAAGATAATATAGATAAACCCAAAAGGGACCACCTTTGAAAAAGTAATTGCTAAATTTGTAAGTAAACATGTTGCAAGTGCGGTGCGATTATGGTCAACATTGAGGCAGTAATTTCATAACTTAGATGCTGGTGTCTGAAATTTCGTAATTCCTCTAAATAAATAAGTCAAACTGGTGGCAGAACTTATATTGCGCACGCCACTCATGATTTATAACTATGGGGAACTGAAAGAAGTTGGTAAACTACATCTTATGGGCAAGTAAATAATAGTGCAAAAATAGTTGTATTAAAGTTATATCCGACATAACTGTGCATTAGTGATTGATTCACATCTTTAAAATTTACCAACTTTTAATGAATAAATTGTTTTGTTTTCTTTGCTGAACTTAACAAAAGTTTTTTTTTTTTTTTTTTTTTTTTTTTTTTTTTTTTTTTTTTTTTTTTTTTTTTTTTTTTTTTTTTTTTTTTTTTTTTTTTTTTTTTTTTTTTTTTTTTTTTTTTTTTTTTTCGTAGGCTTCACCGTAGCCTGCTGTCGCTTGAATATTTATAGTTCCGCTGTCGGATGGTACAAAAATGTATTAAAAATAACTTGGCTCCTCAAATGTTATTGCCAAGCAAGAAAAATTTGTGCCACTATAATATAAACCACGTCATCAATATATGTGTTCCAAATAGGTTCCATTTATCACTGCTGGACAAACGGATAAACACTTTTGGACGAGTTACAGCACGAATGCTGCTTTTAAATCACATGAGTTTATTTTGCATGTCGCACACGGCCAATATCTACAGAGCCTGTAAGGTTGGTCGTACTGGGTGTATCGTTTTGATATATTGGCGACAGATTTACAGCCTCTAGAGGCGCCGGGTTGCCAACTTAACATCGCCTACTTAAACTTGTCATAAAAAACACTAACAGGTAAGCAAACTTTAAAGATATAAAACAGTCGATACTCTTCATCAGCTGCACGGAAGGCGACTCCAGAACGTCAAGTCGACTGAGGTAACTATACAGAATGTCCACAAACGACCGTGTAATAACCACATCCATGAGAATCCCGGCCTAAATTGGACAAGTGGCAAAATGTTATTCGATGACATTTTCCGAGTGGTCAGATCCCTGGCGGGTTCAGCCCGGATTTTTTGCTCGTTGGAAATGTGGTGGACATTGCCGTTAGCCGGCGGGTTTTCTCGGTGATCTCCCGTTTCCCCCGCCTTTTTTATTCCGTCGCCGTCATCAGGATATGTATATGCCCACGAGTGCCCGGTCAAAAATCTGTACTCGGGGTGCGATACCCTGCCCTCTGGTACCTTCCCCATACTCTGTCTCTTTATTTATTTTTTACGCGCAAAATGTGGCAACATAGCATGTAGTAAGTCTCCTCTTGCGCTCCACACATATTTTACTTACTTATCGTACTACTATTGTTCTGGCCATCATTTTATGGACTCTGATTCAAATCTCGGGCAGTCCAAACATAATTATATGTTCACTTGACGTAACATTCATAAAGAAATGCCTGGACATGGAGCGCAAGAGAGGCTTTCTCCGTGCAGTGTTGCCACACTGTGCGCGTAAAATGTCATCGTACGGCAGTTTGCCATAAACATTTTCGTCCCAAATTTAGCCCAGGATTCGCGTGGTATCCTTTTTATATAGCCGTTTCCGGACATACTGTATAGAAGCAATATTTATTTACTATAACTTAGTTCTCCGGTAATATTCTGTTTCACTGTTGAGGTTCTCTGCATAACCATCAGCATAAATTTTACTTACCGATGTCAATGCTTTTAACGGTGAAAATTATCTCTTTCCAGAATCGTCCATAGCAAATTCTGTTGTCTTCTTAACCCAAAGTAGGACGTAGTTATTGTCCTTTGGAAGCATTATTGAGCTATGCACAATGGGTAAACATATCTCTAAGTGTGTGTACTAGTGCAATTTCTTTAAAGCCGTTTATTGTTTAGTTTCAGCACTTAATGCAACCTAATTCGAAGTCGTGCGTTTCTCTCCTGTACTCGCTGCTGAAAATTACGAAAGTCATTTTTATGGCAGGCGGGTAGTAATTTTTACTCAGCTCTTTCATTAAGTGCAACATTTTTAAAACTGGAATAATTTGTGTGGACGTAACGTTCCACTAAACGAGCGAGTGAAAAGTGGAATTACCTCACATTTGCGGGCATACGCTTGAAGTTTCGCTGCAGTTACGCTGGAATGTAGATAATGCTGAAGGTTGCCCTTAGGTATTATTTCCTATTACCTTTGACTTGTGACCAAACGCTTTGGAGAAAGAGTGACTCGTGTATTGTTGACTTCCGTAATCGAAGTCACTTAGACGTAACCGTAGTATAACATGGTATTAGGTGTTACCCTACTATTTTTTGTCTAGTTACTACACATTCGATGTATAGTTATGTTTGTCCACAAAATAA
This sequence comes from Medauroidea extradentata, assembly GCA_003012365.1. Classification (NCBI taxonomy): domain Eukaryota; kingdom Metazoa; phylum Arthropoda; class Insecta; order Phasmatodea; family Phasmatidae; genus Medauroidea; species Medauroidea extradentata. The sequence continues at coordinate 89,375 of PNEQ01014820.1, forward strand.
TTCAAAACCGTTGTTCATTACGTATTCGGGTGCGTATTTGGGTAACGTATCTGATCATTACTTAAACATACATGGTCACCTTTAATCCCGTCAAATTTCTGAGCCTGCAGGAATTTGAACTCATCACCCCCAACGTGGCAATCAGACGTAACTATCGGGTCATCAGCAACTTACATTCAGTTTGGGTGGTAATTTGAACAGACGTGCAGTACTTGCTAGATCCGTACTAACTAGCATAGTATGTCGTAACCTCCGATTTCCATACCCCGTTTTGCCAACCACGTTTTCAATTTTTATTGGACTCTACGTCTCGTCAATAGCGTAGTCATAAGAGATGGTTACACTGTTAAAGGCGGTTCATTTTAAACTAGGCACTCCCCAATAATTATAATTACAAAAATTGTACTTTATTGGGGCAATATATGTTAAGTTTTGAAGGTAGCGAAACCTTAATACATATTAAAATAGTAAAGATGATTCCAGAATAGCTTAAAGAAAAATTTAAGCAGTGCTCAGTTTATCGTGAACAGCCTATACACACAATTTTACACAAAAACAGACACAAGGAAACGAGTCGGCCATGACCTTTGTTAAGGTTAACGTCCCAACATTCACCTAGAGTGATATCGGGAAACAATGCAAAACCTAAAAGAGCTGCAGCGGGAATCGATCTTGGATCCTCCCGAAAGCGAGATCAAAATCTCACCGTTGTTCCACCTCGCTCGGTTTCTCTATTGATTCATGCATCCTTAATGCGTGTGTGGTGATGTAATAAATAAACCTACCTTTTTCGCAGAGGCCTTCAAGAGTTAGTGGACGTTAGGTTTCTCTTTACGTTTGAGGCACGGAAACGGGGAAGGCAATAAGTCGAACATAGCACGTCCGTCAAACACATCATCGCCTCTAGGCGCGAAGGACTAAACTTGCGGGCAGTATGTTCGTAGAAACTGTTTTTCAATGGGACTTTAAGCGATGACAATGTTGTTTTATTTGTGGAAAGTTCGTGGTAATGTCCAATGCAGGTTTCTATGTCTTAGTTTTACGATTCCGATCGATTTTTTCTCAGCTACAGCAACGTGAAAAAGCAATTTTTAGCACTTTTGAGGAGCTCGGGAATCATGTTTTTAAGAAGCGGATGACATTTTTTTTTTAATCATAGTGCCACAGTTTGATGTGTGACTTTCTTTTCGTAGATAAACGCATTGGAAACATTTTAATAGATATACAAGAAAAATACTTTCCGTACCGCACTACATCACGGTTCACGCGTCCGGTCCACTAACTCTTAAAAAAATATAACTCTTTTGACCTCCAAATCAAGTATTCTTAAATATACAGAACATAAATCTGTGTATTTCATTAAATTGTCTATCATAGCTCTCTCTCTCTCTCTCTCTCTCTCTCTCTCTCTCTCTCTCTGTGCAGGGAATACATTTTAGAATAAAACATAAAGTTAAAATAATGTGGCAAAATTTTTAGTGATACATTCAACAAATCTAACATTTTTTTACTGTATTTCGTATTGCATTTATTGAATGTATGAAACTGCCGCTATGAACTTTGGAATATTGAAGCTGTTACCAATTATTTGATGTAAGGACTTTGACTATTTAATTAACTTTACATGGAATTGTACAATAACATACGATATAAAACAGATTATACTAAAATCAAACTATTAGTAATTTTGTCACAGATATTAAAATGAAATAAAAACAAGAAATTTAACATATATATCAGAGCCAATATAAATCTTTGCGTCATTCTGTTTAAAACCGAAGTTTTAATATCTCACTGAATGCTGAAAACAATAAAAACATTTTACCAACTGTATATATTGTACGATTTATGTTAACAAATCTTATAACTAACAGAAAATTAAACATATACGTGTATTCTTTCATTGCTTTTTTTATTAATGGCATTTTTAATTTATTTATAACTGTAAACGTAAATTTGCATATAGCCTACATAAAGATTTTGAGTTCACAGTTTAAAGCATTTATAGTGACATTAGTGTATTACTACAGTGCGAATGTAGTATTTAAATACATTATTCAGAAATGTAGGTAGTACTTTGAGTTAATATATTTTTACACACACTTCAAAAAAATTTAATAAAAACATATTTTTTTTATGTTACGCGTAAATTTGCGTGTGTTTAAAACTTGGCTTTCTAGGTCCTCATAGCTTCACGAAAATAATGGTGACGCTGTTCGTACGACAATTACCAATCGCTCTATTCAAGGAAGAGAAAATAGAGATGAATAATGGGAAATGGAGGAAGTAATTGTTATATTCTTATTTATGAGTGTTTGTGTTTTTTATAAGATTACAACTGTTACGATCACATCATTATGTATGGCAAAGAGCTGGTGTTAATTTGTCTTTCTGTTATGTGTGTATGCACACTGCCGCTCAAATGGCTCACTCTTTAGTTGTGTGTCGGTACAGAAGAATTGTTCAGAAAGGTAAATGGTTGGAGTACAATCCCTTGAATCTTACATAGCTGATGATGAGCTACATAACGAACAAACACCTGAGACTACTATAAATATATTTCTCAACTTATTTTTATATTTCACGTATCAGCGATGTAGTTATCCTTCCTGCATGGAGACGTCTGCCAATTCCAGTCTTATTTATTGGCCGTGAGCTGCAAACCGGCGTGGAGTCTATCATAAAAGTGGTAATGATGTCATGAGTTGATCGTTTCTCAGTGTTCCAGGGATAACATCTCGGCCAGAGTTGTTTTCGGTATCCATGCATATATCTAAGCGGAGCAAGAGCTGATTGTGAATAGGTACTGTGCTTCTTAGAAGTTATGCAAATAGGTACAGCCATAACAACAAGTTGAGTCTTTATCTGGCAGCAAAACCACAAATTATCTGTACTTTGAATACCGAAGCTATAGTGCCGACGATTTGTATTGCTACTCTCATAACTTTCAACAAGCAGAAGGTTAAAAAGGTTATCTTCAGAACCTTTAGTTCTATTAGGTTGCTGATGTGGTTTCATTATTTTTGCACTCAAAGTAAATGCACTGTCACAGAGAAGAACATCATCTCAGAAAAACTTAGGTAGTGGTAACTGCACACGTTTCCTTTCAGTATGTTCGCTAAGGCTGCTACCTTTTAAAACATCTCGATCCAGTATTTATCTTTGAGCACCAATATTTGCGTAAACTAAATTATAGTACCATACCATGGCGAATAGTAAAATACAAAATCTCATTGCTCTTGAATTGACACTGAATGAAGATACGTTTTCTTTCCCGTGTTCCAATGCTATATGGGTGATTCCAGACAGTGTATACTTAACGTAGTATTATTTTCCTGGCATTTAATCTTAAATAAAAATTATACTTTAGGGATTTTAAAAATTTTATTTTATGTTTCAACATTTTTTTTTTAATACAAAGAATTTTTATTCTTTATTTTTATGAGCATGACATTGTAGCCTACAATGTCTTTATCCACTGTGATTTTTTTTGAGTTTGGTATATCAGTTGGTTTTAGTGTAGTCCTTAAAACGGGAACATGCAAAATATGACTTTAACAAGCCATTACGCGAAAACTATTAGAGATAAAAGAATTTCATAAGAACCAAATTTAGTCACATTTTGTGTCTAAAATAAGAAAAAATATCTGGTACAAACAAAAAATTAAAAAATGGTGATGAAAATTGCGGTAGACCGCGCCCTAACTACATTGCCGACTCTTCTCCCATCTCCTGTCATTGTATCAAGTTGTGTGTCGCCGTATATAATGACCACGCTGTCGACGAGACGTTAAGCCCACTAACCTAACCACGGTTTTAATAATGATTTGAGACATTGATTTTAAATGAAAAAAAATTAGCATCATCTTGTATCAAACGTGCACATCTGCCGCTTTGCTTCATAATCAGTGATTGGACGTATTATTTTTTTTTTTTTTTTTTAACTCTTCGCGTCTTGGGGCTCTACCCGCGAATCACAGACGCGTGGTGTCGCAGTAAACTTACTCTCACTGGCACAGTCAAATAAGAAATGCCCGTGCACTTACATATGCTGCCAATAACCATGAAGAATAATTGTAGAAACATGGTGGTGCAAAATTATTTTCACCAAAAGTCAGTGATTGCAAGGGAAGGCGACTCCAGAACGTCAAGTCGACTGAGGTAACTATACAATATGTCCACAAACGACCGCACGATAAGCACACCATGAGTAGGGCTAGGAATAATTCGCTAGTTCAATGACCTGCATGCTAGAATCCAATGTCCTATGCACACTCTATCCGTCTATTCGTTCAATGTCTGCTGTCTGAATGAGTAGCAGGTAATGGACAAATGGTAGGGCTTCGGTATACATAGGATAATTAGACACACTGGTAAATCGCGAGAAAAGTTTATTGTTTGCTAGGCTCCAACATGCTATGTACAACACTGAAGGTATTGCATCTATATTCGCTATTTTTTATATGAAGCACTGTGTCCCTCTTCAACAGACCCAATTAGAACTGTACAGTTTTAACACGGACCATGTGTGATTTGCCAGAAAACTGTTAACACGTGTCACGACTGAGATACTACAATTTATTGGAGACCATTTTAATTATTTTCGCGATTTTCCAGTGTCTCTAAGGATAATGGATTCTTGCACGTTAGTAGTTGAACTCGCGAATTATTCCTAGCCCTAACCATGAGAATCCTGGGTTAAATTGGAAAAGTGGCAAAATGTTGTTCTATGACATTTTACGTGCAAAATGTGGCAACATAACATGAAATGAGTCCCCTTTTGCGCTTCACAGATATTTTACTTATCGTACTTCTACTGTTTTGGCCATCATTTTATGGACTCAGATTCAAACCCTGAGCAGTCCAAACATGATTCTACGTTTACTCGACGTGACATTCATTAAATAACACCTGGACGTGTAGCGCAAGAGATGACTTTCTCCGTGCTGTGTTGCCACATTGTGCGTGTAAATTGTCATCGTACAACATTTTGCCACATTTTGCCTCGTATTTAGCCCAGCATTCGCGTGGTATCCGTGTCATATGGTAATTTTTGGACAGCCTGTGGCACTATCCATCATCCACGTACACCCTCAGTTACTCTTTTTATCCACAATGTATTCCTCCTGCCCTGACTGAACGGTTGGAAATGTCAACTCACCGTGACACCACACCAAAAGATATTTCAGGGGCAATTCTTCCTGTGTGAATGACACATAAATGAACGTTTCTTAAAAGTTACTCTAGAAGGAATATTACTGACCTAATTTGAGTTTATTATATTATATAGTTAAGTTGGCTGCCATTACAGAACGCCGAGTGGAGTACAGAACTTGCGCCGTTACTGTAGATTATTCGAAATATGTTCAACTCATATAATAAATCTCTCTTTATGAATATCACTGAAAGTACGTTACCCCATCGCCGTCAGTAATTAAAGCATATTTCCTAGCTACTGAAAATGGCAAAAAGGTTTTGTGTGTCCTTTTTAAGTATGAAAATCTTGGCTCAGAATCTTTTAAATGGCATAGGCATGTACAGTACACCTGTATCGTTAATATTACGTCAGAAAATTATATGGTTGCAGTTGAAAGGCTCGTAGAGGCGAGTTGTCGACGATGAGACTGCACGCCAGTTCAGTGACTTGCGCCTAGAGGTTAGAGGGAGACGCGATGCTTGTACTTTGTCGTCCTTACAGCTTCCGCACTCTAGACGTCTGAACGCTCGAAATACGTCCACTCAGACGGACGCCTTAGTAAAGCCACTAATGCATTACTTTGTATGTTCGTTAATATATGGATAAAGACTGGAAAAATTCGCGTGTTCGCTGGCCTTTAGGCTAGCATCCAAGAATATATGTGTAATCAATCAGACAACATGTGTTCGCTGGCTACTCGCTGACACTGTGAAACGAGCTCATCGACTTCAAGGTGGTGTCAAATAAGTAGGACTAGGAACAATTTTCGAGAGTTCAATGACCTACATGCCAGAATCCAATGTCCTATACATACTCAAGCCCCGTCTATTCGTTCATTGTCTGCTGTCTGAATGAGTAGCAGGTAATGTACAAATGGTAGGGCTTCGGTATACACAGGATAATGGATTCTAGCATGTTGGTCGTTGAACTCGCGAAATATTCCTATCCCTACAAATAAGTCAACGGCCAATTGTGAAAGTAGCTCGAACTTACAGTTGCTGGAATTCTAGTTTGTTCATGAAATAAAACGCGAATTTTTCAGGTCTCTATATATGGCTGATAGCGTTACACACTTCTGAAACAGAAACACTAATACGGTCACTTTCCAGCTGAATTTGACTCATTTTGAGCCAGTACAACTCATCGGCATCAATTCCTTCTTCGTACCTTTCGGATTCAAGATTTTAACTAGGTTTATTTGAAAATTTTATAAGAGAGGCTAAGGTGTGCATTACATGAAGCCTATGCACATGGTCTCCGAATAAAATAAAATAATTATGCAAGACTTAAAATATAAACTGAACCTAAAAGTAACATTGGATGAAATGTTTGATAGGAAGTCTTCGCTGCCAAATTTGTTTGAAATAGCGCAAAATAATGTTGTAGTGACCACAATATTTTAGTGATGACCAAAACAATTTTTTTTGTTGCCACAAAATAAATTTTGCAAGATGAATACCAGCTCTGTCTGTCACAAAACATTATTTCCGTGTAGAGCAATAACAACAGAAATCAATTTCGGAATGGAATATAGTCGTTGTTTTAAGAAGTACGACCAATGGAGTACAATAAAATAATACATAAAAACATTGTTTATGAAAAACAGCGTCAAAAAATAATGGAACGAGGACAACGATGACAACACAAATGACAAAGGACACGAGTGGATGTGAACAGAGACGCAAAGTGGTAGGCTTCCTCCGACAACCTATGCGAAGATTCGGAAAATAATATCTGTTCCTGTCTTCAGGCATATGTACAGGCTGAAAATCTTCAGCAGACAGAGGGTGAGTGTAACATCTGAAAAATACAAGGGTTTGTCCACGAAATACAAGCCCATTGCCGGAATCGTTCAAAGACTTAAGAGATTACAAAAATTAAAATTGGTAGGTATCCGTTTTTATATTTACATTAGTAGGTATTTCAGATAAAACAATGCGGAATTTAATAACACTTATGTACACGAGTACTCAACGAACCATACGCTGTGATGCTGTTATAAAGAGACATTTTGAATAATTCCCTTGAATATTCAGTTATGAAACAAAAATTAGTATGTTCTGCATGATAAGTGATACACCTTACTATAGGCCGTGTCCAATTCCATTCTTGTCCCCCCCCCCCACCTTTTGTACCAATGTCGTGACGTGCACGTAAAATTCTCAATTATTAGATTAATAATTCCTCCCCCTTTTCCTTCCCATGTTAAACTGCGTAGCCCTATTTTCTGTTTGTGTGTAATCAACCTTCAGAAATAATCCTTGCAAACTTACAGCCAGTGCCAAGAACGAAATAAAATAAATTATTTTTTAAACATTTACAGACAAAGGCCGTTCAGATGAAGCACTGGCAGGGCCTCTCAAAATGGCTGAAAACGGCTTTTTTAGACAGCTGTAACTCCGGAAGTACCACTGGAATTTAAAAAATGCATAACGAGAAGCACGCGCTGGCCTTTATTTTAAACTACCCAGAAATAAAATTTTAGGGTCACCGATTAAATTCCTATAGGAAAAAGACTACATCGAAAACCTTACACACTCGTTTGGCGCGCTGCGAATAGAGACGATATGCGTCAAACGCGGAGATTTGAAACTGATACTCCTTTCTCTTTATAAACGGGAACCTTCTTCTCAACTATTACGAACAAATTATGCTACAACTCCCCCTCCATAATACCAACATCAGAACATGAATAATGGAGAGAGACGTTTCAAAAATGTATTTATTCATAAAAATGTTCTGTTATTAAATTGAAGTTTTCAACATACCGAATAAAATATTTTGTTAACGACGTGCATTCGTACATATTCATAATATCAGTTCTTTATTATTTCATTGCAACATTAATTTTCAGTTTCATTAGTTAGTCTTCGGAGGAGAGGAATTTCAGCAATATTCGGCTAAGGTTCGGCATTAATTGCATTTTTGTAATTTTTTATTTTTCGTTTTGATTAATAGATGAGAAAAAATATTTAAATGTGCTAATGTAGCGTGAATTATATTTACTTTGAACTTTTAATGTCTACTAAGCCCGCAATCAGTACAAAAAAATCAAGAATATTAAAAAATATATAATTCACGCTATAATAACAACTTTCACATTTTACTTCCTATAACTAAAAAAAAGTGCGAAAAAACAGAATAATCATATAACGCGACTGATTCCGAGCCTCAAAACCATTCCAGAGGGCAAAATGTCGTAATTTTACATCTGTATGAAACAATATCATACTTGTAGACGTTACATGGAAGTAGATTATCCACTTACGAAAAAAAAAAAAAAATTTGCTCTGCCAGTTTTGCATGTTTTTGGTTCGTGCACCCCCTCCCCCTTCGATAACCAACCAACAAAATTAAACGAAATAATTAAAAGTATAACTAGGCCTACATGTCACTAACTAGGGTTGTAGGTATATAAAAACCCATTCAAAAAATGTTTGAATTTTTTAACAATGTCTGAAATTTAAATTTTTTTTGCGATTTTTTTAATACAAAAATATTTTGTATTGGGTTTTAATACACTTAAATCCCTAGCCCGTGGCATGTACTTTCACTGTATTTTTTTTTTCTTTTCGTTTCATTATGTTGATTGGTTGTTTTGGAGGGTGTATGAGTTAAAAAAACATGCAAATTTAGACTTTGAAATGCCATCGTGGGGAAACTGGCTGAGCTATTATTATTTGTAAAATGCTAATATACTCAAAAACGTCTACAAAGTTAACACATACGAGAGCCGATATTGTAAAATAGCTTTGTTTGTAGCTTCGTTGCAAATTGGTTTTGCTATGTAATAAAACTTTTTGAGACAAAGAATATTTTAACTAATTTATCAATTAAAATACGAATTTGTTAGTTAACTTATTAGCTAGCATAGTTGTGTATTTTGTCTAGACAAAATCAGAATACGTAGTATAAACCAGTTATAACAAAGTTACGTAGTGATTTTACGATATCCACTACTGTTTATGTTTGAAAAAAATATATCGTCAAACATGGGTTCGGTATCAGTCGCCATTTTGAATTATTTCATTTTTCGATCTTATGACATTCTGAGGAGGAATACGTGAAATTTGCTATTATAATATAAATTCTATTTACCTTGCGCTACAATAAAAGCATCGTAGTTGAACTTTAAACGTATATTTAAGTCACAATCAGTCTAGCAAATTAAGAATATTAAAAAAATTGCTGTAGTGATTGCTGCCTAAATATACGTCAAATGTTCAACTGCGTTGATTTTATTGTACAGCATGGTAAATGTAATTGGCATTATAATAGCAAATTTCACATATACCTTCTCAGAATTTCATAAGAGTGAAAATAAAATAATTCAATATGGCGACTGATGCCGAATCTTAAGGCTTTCTTTTCCCCATCCTCCAGTTACGAGGGCCTGATCCCCAGCACACGAGTGTCAGTCTTTTGTGCCCACGACTGTACACAGCACAGCCACCTGGCTGGCGGAGAGAAACGACACAGACGGAGTTAACTTTCGCTTTCGGCACGAAGACACGCCCCCCTGGGGGTCGGAACGAGGGGAGAAAGAGGGCCAAGTTCACGCCGTCATCAGTTACGTCACGCCAGGGTTAAGGACGGTGTAGTGGCAACACTTCCCTCTCCTCCATCTGCAGACAACACTTCCCCGGAGACAATCTCTTTACCGGGAACTATCTCCACGCTAAAATTCTTCTCGTGTTCCGAACTTCTCTCTCTCCACCTAACATTTGCATGCTCTAATATGCATAACAGCTTACATGGCAATACGCTCTTAGTCGTAAATTATTTCGACCTCGTAAATCTAAACTTTGATAGCGTCTTCAAAAGGTAAATGAACCAACTTGGTACTGCTTTCGTACATTTTATATAAGCTATTCGCGGTAAGGTGAACACTTTTGAAGCCTAAGGCCTTTAAGCAAGTTTTCATACTTCCACCAATTGTCAAGTGCCCTATATTGTAAGCGCTAAATGCCACGTTTGAGGTACGGAAACAGGCGAGCTAAGAGCTAGACTAGTCTGTGCGCCGACAACTGTGTCTTCATGCGCGAGGCGCGAAAACAGCGTGCAGTGATTTGGTCGTTGTCAACTTATAGAAATGACCTCAAATAACAATTATGTCCAATAAAAAAATCAAATGTTGTTGTTTTCTACAATTTTTTTTTTTTTTTTTTTTTGTGTTTTAGAACTTACGCGCAGAAGAGTCTAGCTCACTTCTTAAGGTACTTCATAAATACTCGTGGAATTTTTTTTGTATTGTTAAAATTACCAAGATTTGCCCTTTTCTTAGTTTCTTTAAAAATTCTAAATAATTTCCCCTGTCAATATTCAAGTTTTTATTTAGGAAACTATTGGCTTTACTTTATTGTGAATTATTGTACTTTTTATCTATGTATTACTAGTGGGTCCAAAATTTTGACTGTGCCATGTCATAACGCAAAAACATACAATATTGCTTTATGTTCTTTCATCTGACGATAATAGCATTATAAATAATGTCTATAAGCTGAGCAGTATTTGGTGCAGTTATATAAAAATATTTTTTTGCAACGCCGAGCCGTTGTAGGATTCTTATCATCGCCGAAGCGTAAAAGAAACATCATATTAATTTGAACACCACAATCATTAATTTCTACCTTCATATACAGTTGTTAGGCCTAAATATATGGTACGTAACGGTTATCGTTATAGGTACTACAAATGCTAGAAGGATTTCATTACAAAGGGTCCAGGTATACGACATACAGCCCGGGAAAGAATGGTCAGGGCACAGCGTGGAAGGGTGTACTTGAGGGGGAAGGGGAAGGTTGGTCACCAAACGTGTCGTAGGTCACGTACACCGCTTAACGTACCAAGAAAGAAAACACTTTACCGTTTGTCGATACAGCTGCGGGGTAGTGCAAGCAGCCAATGTCTTTTAATGGCTTGGGCCCGAGTTTCTGGGCTTTCGAGAGAATTATTTTTTAAAACGCATACGAGAGTCGATATCGTAAAATTGCTTCATAACTTTGTTGCAAATTGGTTTTACTATGTAATGTAATTTTTCGAGATAAATTGTATGAGTATAGCTAATTTATCAATTAAAAGGCAATTTCGTTAATTAACTAATTAGCAACTATTTAGCAGTCTTCCGACTCGACGAAATTAGAGTATGCAGTTTAAATCAGTCATAACAAAGTTACGAAGCGATTTTACGATATCGGCTCCCATTTATGTTTTAAAAAATAATTGTCGTTAAATGCGAAGGAACTCGGGCCCATGCCTTTCACATGGACCAATGGACAAACGAGACCTGTTGCTACCAATTCAAGACAGAGTCGGTAATAGTTTGCTGAAAAATTCCTGCAAAATATTTTTTTCTTACGTCCGGCCTGCGCACAATGTTGTGATTTTATTATTTACATATAGGTTTCCAGGGGCGTTACACCGCAAAGTGACACACGTGTATAGATGAATACAGAAATTTTCTTAATCTCAAAATTATCAAACACGTTTGGTCATGCGGTAGTGTGTTTATTTCTCAGACTGTACAACGTGCGTACAAATCCGGACATATGTAAAATTATTTTTTTTTTCCTCGAGAGGGTATTTAATGAATTTTTCTAAGCTATTGCCCGTGGATTTATATGGTCTTTAGTTGCCAATTTAAAGGTATATGTTTTAATGTTCATTACTTATGTAACGATTGTTACATTTTTAAAACAGTCTCTTAAATAATGAGCTTGTGATGACGTATTCTAAAATGAGTCACCAGACCGATGTCCTTGCACACATAAGTCTGACCCATTTGCTGACACACGCCAAGGATATACAAATTTTTTCGTTAAATAAACTGCGTAGCACAATTAATGGGGTTACAAGGAAGTGTTTTTCACCAACGTGTAATCAATCCATCGTAGTCAAAAACTCAGTAAATCATGTGGCACTTCTAAGATCAGCGGAATCTACGAGTACATTCTGAAGCCTAATTCTTCAGGGCACATCATTTACGAAACATACCCCAGACATAAGATATTTGGGACAATGTTGATGGCGATAGGACCCGTAACTTAAAATTAAATGCGCTGGACACGAATATGGATGGAAAATAATATATAAACGCAGGCTGCCACGACAGTAAACAGAAATTTAAAATGGTCATGACAGTACGCACGGGTAGTCAGTCACCTGTTCATTAATGGCTGAAGCAAAAGGCAGTGCATTGAAGGTTATGGATGCCTGAGAGAGAGAGAGAGAGAGAGAGAGAGGAGAGAAAGAGAAGGAGAGATAGAGAGAGAGAGAGTTCCCATTTTTCCCTCCCGAGGCTACACCTAAGTTCGTCGCGCTGTAATCGGATGATGGATTAAATACCACAACTGAAACATAATTATGATAAAAAAATGCACTTGTATACGTGGCTCACCTGGGTTTTCGAACTGTGACTTCGTGGTTATGAATCGCCGTTCTTCTTCGGAGGTCGTCGTTCGTTGAGCTCAAGACTGAGGTCATTAGCTCCGGTGTAGGCTACCAAGTGTCCTGCCCAGCTTGAGGAAGGCGTTACAGAAAGAGTTGGTTGGAAATACACAATATGTTCCAAAAGATATTTTCAAAAATGCAGGAATGAGACGCATACACGAAGAGAAACTAAAAAACTCAGAACTGAAGTGTTTTGTTGTATATTACTAGTGAGTGTTGCTGAGTCGCAGAAAACCCAGTTACGCAAGAGGACTAAGCACTAGGAAATGAGCAACAAAAAATCGAAGAAACAAACAAAGGAAGTCAGAAACTGATGTAGTCAACAAACATACAAGTAATTCCGGAATAGTAATGCAGTCGGTATATAATAGAAACCAAAACAAAAACAAAAAAATCAAAACAGTCAAGAACGAAACAAGCTGCGTGGAAATGGCGACAAATATGGACAAAGACAATGGCAACACAGCGACAGAAATGGTTGTAGATACGACAAGGCAATAATGATAACAGTACGGCTTCCTTCAACAACAACAGAGAATTAAACTGCGTGCCAGCTTAGATGGCGAGTGGCAGCTACTGAGTGAAGGGCACATTCAAGTAATTCAAGCAGCAGGCCGCTGCAGAAACACCTTGTAGCTTATAAATACTGGAATCAAATCGACGTATGTAAATTAGCCATTCGAATTTAAAACGGTAGTAATATGATATGCAACACATTCCAGCTCGTTACCCGCCAACTTACATGGCGCGTGCTGTACTTGCGCTAACTTACTTGGTTTGTTTTATTTTTTTCTTTCTCATTTTCTCGTTGCTATAGTCCTTTTCGTTGTTGTGTCGTAATGCTATAGCTCTTTTTTAACTCGTACGTTACGAACATAAATGTATATTAAATGAGTCATTCATATTAAAACAAGTACTTTCTTTGTTCAAACTTCGCGCGCCGCCTGGCGTCGGAAGGACCTCGGCTTTCGGACGCGTGGTCGTACGTCCTTAAATACCGACAACTTAATCTCAGTTCAACCTCGGGTTATCACGTGGTCGTCTCGCGTCTGTCCACAACGGGTTCCCAAGACCGAGTAATCTTAATACCGAAAAATTAAGAAGGTAAATTTATCTTTATAACGCCCGAGTTTAAAAAGAGCTACACCATAACGAAACAACGAGAAGGACTATAGCATCGTGTGTTTTTTTTTTCTTTTATCTACCTGTGGATATTCTGCGACTCAACAACAGTGGTGTTTACCCAAAAACACTCTTCAGTTTGTCATATACAATAGTGAAAAAATCATTCAAAGATCTCAGAAAGAAAGTCCAGTTAACATTATGTCCGGAAATGAACCGTTAAATATAGCCATCATTTTCAGGGCACATTATGTGTGTGTTGGGCTCACACATTGTGAAAAGGGCCGGATAGTGAATAGGAGAAAGATTAAGTATGGAACATGTTCATTGACGCTCTATACACAAAAATTATGAATTTCGTAACCGAGGCACTTGGAGTTGATTGGTAGCCCAACCACCCCCCAAAATGTTAATTACCTTGTACACGGTAAATTTCCGGAGTTCTGTACCCACGGTTTCTGGACCTTTTGTGCTTCATTTCATTTGTATGAATCGTCCATACAGTTCTGACCATTACTTTTTGCAACACCTTCCACAGATTAGCAGTAGAATTTGTTCGGCATATGCTAGGCTGTTCACATTAAACTGCGCATTCTTCATAATTTGTAACAACCAAGAACTTATTTTATTGGGGATTGGGGCCAAAGGTGATTCATTTTCAGTGTGGTGAAACGTTTACTCATGTTATTAGTTTCATGATAGTTTTCATATTTAAAATAGTAAAGATGAATGCTTAACATCTGATAGAAAACTTTAAGCAGTGCTCACTTTATCGTGAACAGTCTATATCATGAATAGTAGACATTCAGAAAGAAGGCGGGGCATCTTGTCCTTCATTCACCCTCCGTCCTCGGAGGGCCCATTGACCTTTACAGGAAATATATCTCGTCAGTCTATAAATTTTTCAGTCATTCGTGAAATAAGAAATATATATCTTACAACCTTATGAATAAAACACTTGTAAATTCTAAAACACATGCTAAACAGAACAAACTTGTTTATCTCAATGTGGCAAACGCATCCGTGTCTTGTATAATGGTAAAAAAAGTGAAATTATTTAAATTTTCTGTTTATCTTTCTGTTGTTTTGTTGCACTCGGTTCAGATACAGAACTCTTGGTAAGTGCCCCATAAGTCAGAAGTCGCAATTCGCCTGACATGTTGTAGGGCTGGCGCAGTCTATAAATAAATGGGAAGTACAATTTAGCTTGCAATGTGATTTTTCAGGACCAGTAAGTATATTTCAGTATCTACCACGTCTGGCATATCTCGAACTGGATTTTACGACTTTTTGCAATTTCTTCTTCTTTGGTAAAATTACTTAACCAGTTTTAAATGGATGCTCTCATCTCCCTTTACCTGTCGATACCTTCTTCGATTTATATAAACTCAGGCATTCCAATATTTCTCTTTTTCCCCTTCAGCTCTTTTTTCTTTCATTTTTTCTGTAATTCAGTGCTGTAGATAATTAGCATGTTGCACATGTCCTTTATTTAGTTTTCTATAAGTCCCTTTCGTTCCATAATTTTTCTTCACTACAGTATTTGCAGAGAAACTAAATTACTGTTATCTTTCACTTTGATTCTTCATGGTTCACTCAAAAGGTTTCTCTCTCACCTCATTCGGAAAGTTTCTCCACCTGTATGTAATTTATATTTTTACTTATTGCCCTTATAATGATTCTACCAATACTACTCGATAATCTTCATAATTTTACACTTTAAATTGTTTATTCAGCTACTGTATTACCTCTCTCTCTCTCTCAATCTCTCTCATGCTTTCTCCGCAATTTTGTTTTCAGCATAGGTATTGAAAAATTATTAACAATCCGCACGTGTGTAAAATACCTCTTTTAATACCGATGATTTTCTTGTCGTCATATTTTTTTTACTGCCAGCTTCTTTTTTGTGTTTGCCTTCTGTCTTCCCTATCTACTGTATCCTAGTGTCTTTTCACAACCTTCAGCTCTCCATACCTGCCTGCTCTGTGGAAATCTTTAATTTTGTGTGTGGGTTATGGTGTCATACAAGTAAGTACCTATATAGAGTAATCTACAATTTATTCATAGACATTCTCGAAATAAACTGTACATAAATTCATACAGCTATACAAAATTATTAAACCAATGTTACAAATGAACGAACGTCAACATGCGTAGTTTCATTCTGCATGGACAGTTTTTTTCTAGTATAATCCGTAATTTGTGTTTATGTATTACCGAGTTCTAAACAATTTTTAAAATTACGATGTGAGTAGTAACGAAACAATCTTTGTTGTGTGACCGCAATCATTCGCTAGTTGTGCAACTTTTCGCTAAAATGTGATTTAATATGTGAGCCATAAAAATATTACCTCTAGTGGTTCTGCCTTCGCGCTTTTAAAATGTCTCGATGAAGCTAATACAGTAAGCTTGCTTCCTGAGCAGGCATATAAGAACTTCATT
The DNA here is from genome assembly GCA_003012365.1 of Medauroidea extradentata. NCBI lineage: Eukaryota > Metazoa > Arthropoda > Insecta > Phasmatodea > Phasmatidae > Medauroidea > Medauroidea extradentata. The sequence goes on from PNEQ01014820.1 coordinate 105,585, forward strand.
CGAAAAATTACTCGTCAAGTATTTCAATATTTCACCAGTAAATTGATTCCTAGTAGAGTAGTACACTTTTTACTGTTCTACTGAAATAAGTTCCATATGTCAGTTTTTGGTTCCGATCTCAGTCTCGCAGGTAGGGAATCTTCCATAGTCAATGAATCCTTCCGCGGCCATTTTGTTTTCCCAGACACTTGGCAAACATCCGATTAAGTACCGACATCCTTGACAAATATTGCATTAAGTTTCCGTTAGTTAAACAAGAAAATTTTGACAATATGTTCTGGACATGACTTCTGAGAAACCCTAATATTCCAGAAGATTTTTAGTGATCGCGTCGTATGATCCGAATAAGTGTTTTTATTAAATAGCATTATTTCTTCTGGACTCATATTAGTGTTCATGTGGCAAAAGTGCATAATTTTATATTTGTATGACATAGTATTAATTTGATGTATTTTACTTGTCGCTACATTTTCCACTAGCGAAAACTTTGCATTCCACACCGGCATGGCTAAGTTAAAATTTTCAAGTTACGAGAACATAAAAATAACAAAAACTGACTGGCTTACTCTAACAAAATAATTTACACTGAAATTTAATATTACTATGGGTCATGCGCTAAAAAATTTAAAATCACACAACAAAATATTTTTGTATTTATTTAAGAAATTGCCATAAAATAAGAAAATCTTCATTATTTTAAAAAATTTTAAACGTACAAATGGATTTTATTGTGTGTTTTTAAATATATTAGCTATAATTTCAGGGTAAGTTATTCCATTAGAATAAGGAAGTTGACTTCTTAGTTATTTGCATGTTCCCGTAACTTGCAAATTTTGACTTTGACTTGCCGGTATGGATAGACTATGAGAGCTAAAAAAATTTTAGAAGTGGAAAATGTAGTCACGGGTAACGTCTATAAAACGAGCACAGTGTCGCACAAATACAAAATTATGCATATTTGCCATATGAATACCCTTAAAGCTTTTCCTGTACTGTTTTCGTACTTACAGAACACTTTTAATGACTGTATCTCTGCATCGGTGGCCTTCCCTCATTACCCGAAGGAACTGCCTGCGCTTCAAGGCAGAAAGGAAGTGAAACACGAAAACTCGACTACCAAGGCTCTGGTTGAAGACAAGCAATTATTCACACGTATGCTCCTCTTGCAGACAACAAAATCTCTCCCGTCTTCAGCTATACAACTATTGCAGAATGTATCTCAGTTAAGAAATAACTGCAGTCGACTGAATGAATAAAGTATAACGTATACATTTAGCAAAATTTCAAGAAGAATTCTACATTGAATAAACTCCAATATCGCCCCATGTGTTGAGATATTCAGTAAAATAAACCTTTTTCGTGAAATTATGACAGTGCAAACGAAAGTAGATGAGTGAAATAAAATCCACAATAAAAATAATATAACCCAGTATTAACTGTTTTCACGAACATATGACCGTACGAGCGTACGTACAATTCCGGAAAAGATTATAGTCTGTGTACACAGAAAGAAGACACAAAACTAAGAGCAGGCGGACTTATATAAAAAAACGAACCATATAAAATAAAATATTTATTTATTTATATTTATATATACACTCCTACCGAACGAGGTGCCGCATTCGGGAGGGCCCGGGTTCGATCCCCATTTCCGGCCGTTAGATTTCTGTATTCCATTGTTTCCCAGAGTCCCTCCAGTCGAATGCTGATATGGTTCCTTAACAATGGCCATAACTCCTTTAATATTTCCTGTCATTGTGTAAAGATGTGTATATAACCGTCTGAAATGACGTTGCTGTCGACGAGACGTAAAACCCAATAAAAATTTTAAAAAATATTATACCTTTCTGGGACTGTATGACAACAGGTAACACCGGATTTTATTTTTTGTTCAATTGTGGGATTTTAGAGATTCAGCAATTTTCGCCCCTAATGTCGCACCTCCACGAAAATGGATTTGTTCATTAATACATCATCCACATTGCAAGAATTGTTCAAATATCAATATACAATCTATACACACTTAGTGATTGCTACGATCCATCAATAGATTTCAATGGTTTCAATCATATACATGTACATTATTATTATTATTATTATTATTATTATTATTATTATTATTATTATTATTATTATTAGGTGCGATTGGACGTATCGGATGGCGCAAAGCTATTCTGAGTTACCATGCAGCTCTCATTTTTTTCCCCCGTGGATTCGTTCCCTCTTCCCCCTTCAGACTACTTTGTCCCCTGTCGACCTGTTGGTGACTTCATTCTCAGGAAGTTTTTTCCCAATTGCAATTTTTTTTGTCTGTATGAGTTTCTGTTGAATATTTCTGAAGGACTTACGTCAACCTTTGTAGATATTTTCGGTCTGCTGGATCCATGGTACAGTTTTGAGTTGTACTACGCAAGTCGCAATTTTGTGAGTGAGTCTTGTTTCTGGGAGTCTGTGTATATATCCATGAAATGTTCTTTTTTATCTTATGTCTGTTAAAAAAATTATTTGTTCGAACGTCAAGTTTTCTTGTTTGACAATAAGGCAGTTAAAACTTATATATTATTCTATGACTGTAAAAACTCTATTTTAGTGTTCATGTCATATTGTTTGATCGTTTGTGTTCAAGTAGTAACAGTTGCAGTATGTTTGTAGCTAGTCAAACAAACATTGTTGGTTCAAACATCATTCTTGGAACAGAAGAATTTGAGATATTTACCCTATAAATACTCGCCTTGTTCTCTCATAGGTAACAAAACGCAGCATCGTATTATGTATTTGCAACTTGGAATATACAATTAAGTTTTAAATATTTGAGTTTAACAACAAAATTTACTTGGTACCTATTCAAACTTTCGCAAAAATTTGCAAGGCTAGTTAATTTTTCGATTCTGAAAATTCTAAATTGTCGCTCAGCGATGCACTAAATCCAGTTTCCCTGATTAAAGTATAGTTCATTTTCTGGTCAAAACTTGGTATGTCTAGTTTATGACTGATAATAGATATGTCATTATACGTATTTATTTATTCACGACCAAATTCAACCAAAGGCTGGTTTACAATTGGTACGTGCCTGTACATAATTAGATTCATTATCATGATAGTTACAAAATACATTTTAAATTTAAGTGTACTAAAATAATGAAGAATGAACGATTGATAAACATTCTAACAAACACAGTTGAACATAAATTTCTATGCCCTACTTCAGCTGGTTCTCAAGACGAAAGGATTTACATTTTTTCCTGAACAAAAGAGAAAAAGTGGTTTTTAAATCTCCCGGTTGGTCATTCCAAATTTTGCTTGCAAGGTAAGTGTAAGAATGTTAGTAAATTGATTTATTATATCGAGGCAGTGGAAAAGAGTTTTTATTTCGTGTATGGGGTGATGATTGACACAAAGTTTATTAGCTTGTCTCGAAAATATTTTAGAACTCTCGTATCATATATTATTTTCTTTAGCTGAGTAGTGAAATGGTGTAACCTTCTATTATCCATATTTAGCCATTTAAATGCAACAAGGGTTTTTTTTGTACGATCTCCTTTTCAACGACTGAAACTATATCTTAAACAGGCATTCTAAAATTTCTGTACGCGGTATTGTTGTGTTTTGCTTTATTTGTAAACATTCCTGCGCAATTATTACAAGACAACAGTACTGCCATAAATTTACTTTCCTGCCGAGGACATAGGCCTACAAGTAATTGTGGCGCAATCTGAGACTTAAGGCACCCGCCTGGTGGACGTGTGTTTCTATGAGGGAAGCACGGCGCCAAGGCCTATGTTGACCGGTTAATCTGGTGCTGTTTCGCCTCTATCGTAAGACACAGAAACGGCGTGCAGTGGAATAGTAGAACACTCGCCTGACTGACACGCTAAGTGGTGACCATGTGTTTTTATTGGTGGAAAGTTAAGCAAAGTTCAATACTCCTTTCTATCGCAGTTTTGCACGACTCACGTGAGTAGTTATTTAGATATGATTCATTTAACAAGCTGTTTTTGGCCATTTTGAGAGGCTCCGAAACGATCTTTCTAATTGACGTGATATTTTGAAACTACCATTCCGAAATCATTTGATGTGTTTGTTCTTTTCGTAAATGCACACATTTGAACCACGTTGAGAAGTTTCATAGAAAAAAGGATTCTGTTAGCACACTACGACGCTGTTTACAAGACAGGCAGGCGCCATAATGAGGAATATTTTCGCAACGAAGTAACCGTGTTTCGTCTGACAGCGAAGGAGGCAGTTTTCGCCGAAGACTCTCGCTCCCCTACGTAGCGGGGAGGATACTTCCCCCTTGTTATAGGAGTATGTGTTGTTGTGCCCCGAGGCCCGAGCCAGTGCTCCGCTCGAGAGATGATTCGCGCGGGGCGAGAGGGAGGAACAACCCCCATCCTACCCCACACAACCCCTTGCTACGTGATTCTCGCAGTGGCTCCTCTATGGTGGAGAAAGTAGGAATCTGTAGGGGGTGCTCCCCTGCTGATCGATACTAGGTGGGAGGCTGTCTTGAAACCCGATATACTCACTGTTCCTTCTCTGGAGAGAACCCCCTGGTCCCCTGGCACCGGGAGAAAATTCAATTAGACGTGGCAGAAGTTTCCTGGGTGCAAGAACCACGAGGTACGCTCACGAAGGAAGATAAACTCTCAGGCCAAATCTACCCAACTCGTAGAATGCTAGTAATTTTTAAGAAAAACAAAAATTTTACAGCAGCCCGCCAAGTTAACAAGAAACTGGAAAGTCTGTACTTCTAAGTAAATATATCGTATATACTAATAATTGGAGACATACAAAATTCACGTTACTATCTTACAACAGACTGAACTATCAAGTTACTGTACTTTGTGGTCATCTGTCTTCTGCTGTTGGCAGGCAGTTTGTGCGGCGCGCATGAAGAGCTTTTTCAGCCAATGATGTTAGGTCAACAACGAAGTGTACACAATCCTGTAATGCGAGCTCACTAAGTTACAGAGGACCAAAGTCAATAAAGTCACAATGTGTGTTCTGGTAAATATAGGACAGTTAATTCTAGCCTGCCATCAACTAGTAATGTAACATTTGTCCGAAAAACCAACGAAACGGGCAGGTAAATTTAATTTACCGACATCAAGAATTAATTGCGTTGGTAATGGCCTTCTTTTAGGTTGTATGAAAATTAAAATAGTTACAAACAATAAATATATGAATGGTTAAAAATAATTAATTTTATAATTATCTTACTGATAAATGTTGACTAATTTATTTCAAATATTAAAATATCAACAGAGCACATGTTTTGTTTTGTCTTCGTGTGAAGCTTTTTAATCATCTTATAAATACCGCGGTTTCAGGATTCCAGTCTCACTCCGCCATAACAGATTTACTACCTCGTCGATAGGGTAAATAAAATAGTCCTTGTTCAAGACTCATGTGGTTTTGTTCCACGTATCCTCTCCCACACTCTCTTACATAACCTTACCTTTTCTGGGTTATTTCCCGAGTATGGGTACGTGTATTCCCACGGCACTTTCGTATTCTTTCAAGGCCATATCCCGACAAAGGACAGCGTTCATGAACGAAAATGTATGCGCACCTTCGCGTGAAAATGTCAACACGGGTAGACAGCATCCTTACAGCGTATTCTAATGGCCTCCAAGAAAAGCCGCTTGGATATTATTTCAGGAATTAGCTGTTGAGGAGGCTCCCTAGATAGACTACGTATGTGTGTGAGAGACACGATCTACGGAGTGCCAAGGGTGCCGCTGATCCGCGCAAGCAATACAGTGCCACATCTAAGCGCGATACCTCTCTACTAACGAGCGGTGCCTCATTATTATTCTTTTTTCTATGATGCGTTAACCATACAATTACATTTGTGGGTTGTAAGGTTTAAAGTCCAACGCGTGTTTTTATCTATTTTTCCTATGAATTAGCTTGGTATTCTCCAAGGTATGTCAGTCTGAGAGAGCCAGTTTTTATAAGAGGCCCAAAAATAACGTTTTCAATGAGCGTCCCGTATTTTAAACTTAATATAACTTATTTGGAAGTATGTTTTCGTATGTATAAAAATGTACTACACGTCAAATAGTTCCGTCAAATTGTAATAATCACAACTTACTACAGTGCATTTCAAACGCAAGTAAGGAGACCCTTTAACTAATGTATTTTAAAAATGTTTAACTATTGTTTCGCTAGACGTTACCAACGCCAGTGTTTGTAGAATGCAGGTAAACTGCAAGCTTGAAGACATGCCAAAACTGTGTTCGGGGTCACACCACAGTTGTTAGGCCTACGCACTTATTTATACAAGCGCAAGAATATCATTTATACTACATTTTTATGAAATTACTTTCACTACATCATCGGTACTATATTTTAAGTGTTACGTTACGTCATATTTAATTGTGCTGGCATGTGATAACTAAAATTCTGCATTCATAAAACTACAAACTGTGCAAGAAATCGATACAGTTTTACAACAATAAGCAAGAGAGAAAGAGAAACTTTGCATACAAATACTCAAAACGTTTCTAACGCGTATTTGTGTGTGCTACAATAAATATATTTAATACGTGCCTAAGGGTGCTCATCACTAAGAAATTTATTATTATATATGTGTACTAGATATGGTGTTCATTCTGCTATTTTGAGTGGCTACATTTTCTTCGCATGAAATTAAATACTCAAATACGTTTCACGTAGCGGCATGTCAAAGTAAAAATAAATATGTTAGCCTATAAAAGTCTAGAGTATTTGGTTAACATTTTTATACTTATGGACGTAGAAATTACTACAACCTTCTGACTTGATAAAGGTGTAATAATTTACACTCAAGATAAATGTTATAAATTACGTTAAGAAAACTATAAAAATATGCAACAAAATATTTTTGTAATAGTTTATTAACTCTAAAGTTTGTGAATCTCTTTTCAATTTCATCATTGCTTTTTTATACACGTATTAAAGTAGCTCTTGACTCTAAATTCCAGGGTCAGCAACTTAATTTGATTTGTCAATTGGTTTTCATTATGTTTGCTTCCACGTAACATGCAAATTGTGACTTAAGTGTGTAATATGTTCTTTAAACACTGCGAAAGCTAAAACTTGTATATGTGAGGATATCATGGCTAGAGATGATGGTATATCGCGAAAATGTTTTGTGCCAAGATAGCCTTGAAAACACTGACACAACGTAGCTGTCTGCAGACCAATACCAGGCATCAAATATTACAATATCGGGATTCTTATTGGCTCAGTCAAATAGGGTAGTACAAGCTAAAGCCAGTAATCTTCTGGTAAGCTGGGCGTGTATTGAAATCCATCAAACAGTCAACTTTTCCCGCGATAAACCATCATTAGAGATGATGGTTTATCGCGGAATAGCTTGACTATTTGCTAGGCTTCAACATACGATCAACTTATCAAAAGATAACTGGCTTTTCCTTGTACGTGGAGCTACTGCCCTATTTGACTGAGCCAATAAGAATGCCGCTATTTTAATATTTAATACATGTTATTGGTCTGCAGACAGCTACGTTGTGTCAGTGTTTTCAAGGCTATGTTGACGCAAAACATTTTCGCGATATACCATCATCTCTAACCATCATCTCTAATCATGGTCAAACTAAATGTCTACTAAACTAACATAATTTCGTACATAATATAAAAAAATTAAATTTTAGAAACACATGTTTACGTAAAAAAAATAATTTAAAAATGCTTTGGCCATTAAATGTAACTATGCAGACCTTTACACTGACGACATATTGTTTCAAGACGTAGATCACATATTCGGTCATTTTTCAAACCCAAACTGAAAATTTGTTTCTTTTACTGGACTTTGAATAGCTGCCATGTTGGTTCCAGAGGGGCGAGAAATTAACAAAAGAAATAATTTGAAATTTAAATTGCAATCCTGCACCAGGGTCTTGCCTGTAAGTATGCTCTGTGGATAAAAATCATTACTCAAGGAATTATTTCCGTGAATTGATCAATAGCTTTGTATGACAATTTGCATTTTTCTCTAATGTCATTGCAAGCTTATATATCTGAGTCGCTGAAAGCCCACAGTCTAACAAACAAATTAGACACTAGAAGGTTTTCCAAGAAGGCATATTCAAAATTGTTGATATTGCCTTCAACTCAGTTGCAAAACTCGCTCAAAAATCCAATAACTGACTATACGTTTGACACAATTCAATGATTATATGGGTTGGAGAAGACCAAAAGTGCTGCGGTCAATAAGTGCAGACAAACGGAAATATTTTTTTAACTTGTGTCAAACACCATTTAATTTGCAGACGTCGTTTCCTGGAAATAAAACTGTTTCCATAATAATAAGGTAGAAAATAATACATCACTGCTCTTTATTTAACGCTCATGGAACAAAACAAACTGTGCATGGAAAAAAATTTATCAACGGAAGGCAAAATAAGTTACTGCCTGATTTGTCAAATGTGCTATGGACTAAAATTCAAAATTTTCAAAATATTTTCGGAAAATTCAGGTAAAGACAAAATAAAAAGTTTCCTAATACTTTCGATTTTAAAAACAAGTACGAAAATTTTACTCTGTGTTACTAAACTTAAAGCGTGAGAAAGCATTTTTTAAGAATTTATTTATGTAAATAAATTAGTGTTGTGTTCTCTAGAAAAAGCACTCAAATTATATTTGTTTGGCAGAGCTAGGAAATCTGGTTTCACCCCTTTACCACGCCACGAAATTATACGTCAACGACTTCATCAACAATTACAAAGTAAAATAACGAATTGCAGTAAGCCTTAACTAGTGACGTAGTTTGTTAACATTATTAACTAATAGTGAGTTAACGAAAGACCGTTCTCAGTGAGCATTTATGTGCTATATAGCTTGCTGTTTAACAGCTACACTGCTGGCATGTATGTACACTACCAGTTAATTTGGTACGTAAGGAATAAAAATAATTGCAAATCTCTGACCGCTGAAATTAGCATTCCTTGTTTTTATGAACACTGTAAAACGATTGTGCATATCGCAAATAAGTGAAACGTTTCACGTAATTAACAATTACGCACTTTTCATCAGAACAACGCATGAATAACACGATTAGAGTTACCGAAAATTCCATGTGGAAGTGGTAAATAACATAAGACTAAAACAAGATCCAAAACAGGACTTCCAAAAGTACTCAAGGAGATTTTGAACTATTCGAGTGAACTCTGGTGGGTGGTAACATTAAGAGGCGCATGGACGGCATTGCAGAATGTCACACGTTATATTCTTTTTCACGCGAAAACGCTTAACTCGTTAATATTATGTTCGTCTACGAAAAGAACACACATTTAAAACTATGCTTCTATGTTTTAAGAAATTCAGCACGCTTGTTAGAAAAATTATTTTCGGGCCTCTCAAAATGCCTAAAAACGGGTTTTTTAGACTGCTGTAACTCCGAAAATATTACATGAATTCGTAAAGTGCAAAGCGAGAGTCATGAGTTGGTTTTTACTTCATATTACTCAAAAATAAAATGTGGTCACCGTTTAAAGTCTCGTAGGAAAAATGGGTATCAAGGAAATTTGCACTGTAAATAGATGTGAGACAAGGTGGTAAAAAATGGCTAATTACAAGCACTTCTCACTAGGATCGCTAGCAAAAAAAAATTTCCAATAATCAATAAAAGTATCCGGTATTGGAATATAAGGTATTTACCTGACCTAGAATCAGTACGTGAAATAATCGTGTCTCTAGGGTCATTTGGAGGAAACGCAGACGGTTACTGAAAATAACACGGAGTCGTACAGCACTTGAGACACTCTTTCTGCAGTATACCTCTGCCTGTACCGACAGAGTTCTTCAAGCGTTTGAACAAACCGGGGTGCAGAAGTAGACGGCTTCTTACCTAAACGCATATAAGTTTAACAGATATTTAGTCCGGTAATCTTGCAGGCGACATTATGGCACTTGTACCATATAGCTAGAGACCGGAAAAATTCGCGGGTTCACTAACCTATTAGGCCAGCCTCCAAAAACATCTCAGACAATATCTGCTCACTGGTTGCTCGATGACGTAGTGATATGGGACTGCATTTAATTGCTTCTGTACTGTTGGCTAAGCGACTTACAGCAAGTGTCAAATAAGTCAAGGACCAATTGCGAAAGTAGCACGAACTTACAGTTGCTGAAATTCTAGATTGGGGCCAAAATAAATCGCGAATTTTTCAGGTCTCTGAATATACCTTGTAAAATTACGTCTGCGGTATGTTAACTACACGATTGAGAATACAACATGCAGACAAGAGTTCGTGCACATCGAGCCAGGATCTTGCCTAAATTATGAAATGCCTTCATATGTCGATACTCCAGCACAACGTTGCAAAGCACTCATGATACTGCCTACATACAAAGCGAACCGTCTAACCACTCAATTAACATCACGCAGTTACACTAAATAACCTCGTTTAAATAACCCCTGATGTGCTGCCCAACGAAAGGATAACACCCGCACTGATGCAAAAATAAAAGGCAGGCTAGAAGCAAATTGGATTTCTTTTGAATTATTACGTCGTGTGGTGTTCCACTGGCCACAGTAACTGGTTGGTCTCCACTTTGTGATATCTGTAGAGAAGAAAACGTCTTACAACAGGTCATCCAGAACTGCCTTAAAATGGAAGACATCAGAAACTGGCTTATTGAGAAGACAAAACAAAGAGGCATACAACAGAATGTCAAAAAAAAAAAAAAACTACTGAAGAAATTGTGTTACATCAGAATTGAGTTTGTTGAAGAGGATTAGATAATCATGATAAATTATCAAAACAAATAGTTTCCGATTATCAATGAGTTGGTTTTCGGGGAAGGCTTATACGAAAAACAATACATTAACGATTGACGCGAGGAAGTTAAATTTTACTGAGAAACCGGTGTGTAAAAGCAATATTAAAGAGAATAGTCACTAATGCAAGACGTACCGTGTATACAAACTGTATGAACAAATGCGGGTTGGAGAATGTGCGAGACTTCGGGCTGAAAAACTACCGGTGTGCTTCCCACACTCGACGTCACAGTATACTTTTGTGTGCTAGGTACATACGGACACTGCGACCTTACTGTATTTACAAGGTCTTCTCATCGTCAAAGACCGCTGTTTACGTAACGACTTAGGGCGGTAGCCTCCCATCAGGTCGATCCGGGTATGATTCCCGGCGGGGCCGACCCGGAATTTTCCATGTATGAAGATTGACGGACTATGCCGTCGGTCAGAAATCCCTAGTTTTCCCAGCCCCTTTATTCCGTCGCTGCTCTATATTCACCTCATACCATCCTTCCACAGCGTTAAAAAAAACTCGCGGCTATACGCTGGCCAAAATCCCTTCAATTCCTTTCTCATCTCCACTGTTATGATAAGTAATATCTGTCTGTTGCGATGAAGCAATTCTTTTGTAATAAAATTGTAATATTCATTATTAATATTTGTTCATAAATGTGAATAGTTTCAACTACGTACCAATTGTAAACCAGCCTGAGGCTGAATTTGTACGTTATAAAATAAATAAAAATAAATAAATGTATTTCGAATCCCATAAACACCACCTTGGATACTAACTAAAGAAGACCGGTTACTCACTTAAGATGTCAGTTTAACATTGCAGGTTTATCAAAACCTATTTAAAAAATTAATTAAAAAAAGACAGCCCTCTTAGACAATATTTTTTGTCAACTTTCTGAGCAAAGATTTATCTCTAATAACGTATTTCTGAAGAACACGCTCTGGCGCCGAAATTTCGTACATTCAATTACGACGCGCAAGATCACGCTTATAAAATGAATAATGCTGGGTAAATGTTTAGTGTCTTAATGTTAATATTTAGGATTGCTATTTTGTAGTTTTTTTTTTCGTTCATATTTACTTTCAAAACGTGGGGATTTCAATTGGATTTTTCGAATTTTATTTATCTACTACATACATTTAACACTTGTTTTCCGGGTTTTTTTATGGCGGTGTGTATTTACCTTCATGAAAATTCGAAACAATTTTGTCTGCATGGGGTTACACACTGAAAGTATGAAATATGTCACTTACGTGTACTTGCAGATAAAAAGTATGTGTTGCTATAAAGTATCAACTTTCACAGTCATAACAAGTTAGTGCTACCAAGAAAGGGCATTTAGATTCAAACGAAAGTTAAATTGTGAAATTATGTCGTCTAGATCCCGGGTTTTCTTATTTCTCCACCGAGGGAGTCGCAACAGTAACACGTCGGACTCACATTAGTCAGGATCCGGGTTCCATCCCCGGCTCCGGCCATTCTAATTGCGGTTTTTCATAGTTTCCAGAAATCGCTCCAGGTGAACGCTGGGATGGCTCCTTAACAAAGATTATTGCCGACTCCTCTCCCAGCTACTGTCATTGTATCAATTGTGTGTCACCGTCTATAATGAACTCGCTGTCAACAAGAAGTAAAGCCCTCTTACCTTACCATTTTAGTGCTTCTGTGAAACTTCCACTAGTCGTTGAATGATTTTTTTTGTGGGGTAGCTACTGTTCATTCCCGTTCCTCTAAGTCAGTCAAGTATTCCTGGTTGACTGTACGGATCGCCCAAAACCGATATGCCTTGTGTGATTGTCCTCACATGCCCATTCCACCATATACTATCATGACTGTGAATTCCGAGCATCCTAAAATATTGGCCATTCATGGAGATGGAAAATCACAGGAATCTTGTCTGCAATTGCATTGTTCAATTCAGTGTACCTTCCTACGCATTATATGATTCGACGACGGTGGTGGGCGCGTTATAGCTGTTTACAGAGGTATTACAAACGTTCAGTCGTGGCATACCAGAATTAGGATTGGCTCCAGTCGAATAGGGACTCAACGGTATCGAAAGAAAAGAGTCAGAAATGAATACACTACGATTAAGCTTAGCAAACAGTCAACTTTTTCCACGATAAATCAGCATCCCCAGCCTTTCAACGTTTCAATTACTTTGTCAGTCGCATATGTACTGTCTGGGCTTTCACAGGCCCCAGCTGTTGTTAGAGGACTCTCTCATTTGACTTCTCGGCATGCATATCACCCTAGCATCATCGTCAGTAACAGAAATAAGTCAATGAGCAAGTACATAGAGAGTGAAGGCATGACCCGCTGGTTCTTGCACCAAGGACTGTGACAGGAGACTCCACAGAGATGTGGACATGCCTTACTGCATGCAGCCATGTGAGCCTTGGCGAGTGTGGAGACTATCATGGAAGAGGATCAGGAGTATGGAGTAAGGGATGGAGTTGGATTCAGCCGGAGAAATATAAGTGGTTAGACGATGCGGGGAGGAGGGACGGAAGACATGGCACGTTCAAGGCACATGAGACTTGGAAGAGACGAAGGTAGGCGGGGAAAAGGATGACTGGGGAATTGGGGAGAGGGAATGAAAATGCTTCTGACCGACAGGAAACGTGACGGATATTAAATTCCCATCGACCCGCGCAGAAGTTGGAACTCCCAATAGTGAGCCTCGCTTTCCTATTAACAGATACCTCTGCGTGTTTTCGAGCTACCACACGGGACAGCCTCCATGATCTGAGCATTCCCAGTTTCCATTCCATTTCACCTCCTTCAAGAGCCGATACGATGTTCAGGTATAAAAATAAGGTCGGGAAGGTAGCCAGTAGAATTTCCACAATGTATATGTTCTGCGCAATAGCTACGTCTGTTCCTTCAGTGGTAAATTGTTTACCGTAGAAGCTGAGCTTCTATAAATCGAGAATTTTGCATTGAACGGTTATACACAAAAAGCAAACGATGACGACACTTCAAAATTTCCAGATGGTCTCCACCAATGTTTGTATCCCTTCGGAGGGAATTTAGCCGAAAATAGCAACAATGTACATATAATTTTTAAAAAATATTAAAAAAAAAAAAAAAAAACGACTGTAAGTTAGTGAGGATTTGGGTATCCTGCAGATTCAGGATGACGCTGCAGCATCAGGTCAAGTTAACAATGTTATTGTAATATCATTGAAGTCACAGGATACTAAATATCGAACCGATCATACCAGTAAAAGTTGCTCACATCCCTTCAACAATTAGAAAAGAAAGAACTGATGATATTCAAACGGCTTAGCCGATTTTCTTGACTCACAGCTAAGAATATTATCGATCAAGTCAACTTTCAAACAAAAAAAAAAACTAAATAAAAATTGGTTCATCCGTTTATGAACTACGACACCACACACAGACAGACACAGATACTTATGTTAAACTTATAACGTCCCAGTTTTTACGTCGGGGATTAAAAAAAATGTACGTAGAAACAAACTTTAAAAATCACTGTTTAAAATCCCAAGAATCAAAGGATATAAGAAACACTTCAATTTCTGTCCGTCAACGATGATTCACGTGTTACAACTTTTTTTTTTTTTACAGTATTGTTGAAGTTGGATCTGTTATCGTAAATTCCTAGATTCATTTTGCATATTTATTTTCATTGTGAGTACGTAATATTATTCTTTCATTTAGAACACTTTTTATTTTTCATGAAAATTAGGATATGAGTGTTAACCGGAACAGTTCTTCCTTTTTACTTCTTAATGTGTTGCACATTGTACGGTCGTGGATTTATCATCTGTTCACAATTCATGACGTAGTTCGAAAATACTGGCAAAGCGCTAAAGAAACACAAAGATCTAATAAGATTGCAATTGTAAGTATGCCATTAGTGAAGTGCAGAAATAGTGAAAATACTCATTTCGCTTTCTGGAGAACCCTGGTTGAATTTCCGGCTCAGACCATCGGTTTTCCAGGGTTTTTGGAAGTCACTCCAGGCGAATGCTGGGATCTTTTCATAATACAGGCTCTGGTAGATACTCTTCCTCTTTCTCTTTTGCACCCCTACCTACGCTGAAAAGCTGTTCAAGGTAACGTAAATCCTCCAATAAATAAATAATATAATATAATTATTTGTAGTCGTAAGGACCAACCGGAAGAAACTATGACTCAGTTGCATTTCTTTATGAGTCTATAGGCTACCTTTCGTCTTTACAGTCAGAAAGTTATGCTCAGTTCTCCGCTTCCGCTGGTCGTCTACGTTGCTTCGGATTCCACTTAATGCATTTGTCTCTTTGAATGCAGTCTTAAGAGTAAGTGGACCGTAACTTTTTTTTTTTACGTTTGAGGCACGGAAACGGGGAAGGCGATAAGTCGAATAGAACCCGTGCGTCAAGCACCTCATCGCCTCTAGGAGCGGAGTATTAAACTAGCGTGCAGTGTTTACGTAGTAACTGTTTTTCGACGGGACTTCAAGCGATGACCATATAATTTTATATGTGGAAAGTATGTGATAAAGTCCAATGCAGGTTTCTATGATTTTGTTTTACGATGACGGTTGATATTTTCTCGGCTACAGCAACGTGAAAAAGTCATTTTTAGCACTTTTGAGAAGCTTGGAAATCATGTTTTTAATTATCGGATTGAATTTTTAAATCATGGGGACTTAATTTGAAGTGTGTGTTATTTTCGTAGATAAACGCGTTACGAACATTTTTAGTAACTATACATGAAAAACGATTTTCCATATCATGCTACACCACGTCTCACGCGCCAGGGCCAGAACTCTTAAGGAGCCCGCCTGGGTGGCGTTTGTGTGAGTGAAGCACGACTCCAAGGACGATGTTAACCGGCTCATATGGCGCCTCTACCTTAAGACACTACAATAGCGCGCAGTGGTATCGTAGATCACTCGCATGACTGACACTTTCAACGATGACCCCGTCTTTTTATTGGTGGAAAGTTTTAAGTAAAGTCCAATACACCTATCTGTCGTAGTTTCACACAAATCCCGTCAGTAGTTGTTTAGATATAATGTATTGAAAAAGCCATTTTTAGCCATTTTGAGGGTCTCCGAAATGGTCTTTCTAATTAACGTGATGTTTTTATACTAACTTACCATTCCGAAATACTTTGAAGTGTTTGTTGTTTACGTAAATGCACATATTAGAAACATGTTGAAGAAGTTTCTTAAGAAAAAGTGTTCTGCTAGCACGCTCAACGCTGTTTACAAGGCAGGTGGTCGCTTTAACACTGGGAAACATTGGCGTAGCCTCGTGAGGAGCGGCACGGAGGAGGTCTGTCTCAACCCCCTTCCCAAAACTCAAAAATATTTTTAATGTATACATATTAAACTAAATGTTTGCGCGTTGCAACTTTTTGATGTAACTTATATGTACATACTGCTTTTTGGGTTTCATACAGAATAATTGCTGCAATTACATAATATTTACAAACAAATTCAGAGGAAACCTACATTAAAGTGTTTTGGTAACAAGGATGAACGGTACCATAATTACAGTTTATGTGGTAACATTGGGTTCGGTACCTGCAATATATGTACATGGATGTTCCGTCTTCCCATCTCGAAATTACTTGTATGTTTTCTGACTACAGCCTTTTCTGGCTTCCTTGGTTTGGTTCTTCCTAATTTTTTTTATTCTCGTGCTTAAAAATTTTATGTAACTGTGAGTTTTCTGAGACTCAGCAATATTCGTCAGTAATGCAGAGTATCCAACAAAACACTTCAAGATGCCGTATTCTTCAGCTATATTCTGCATATATCAGTGAGACAGTGTATCCACACTTTAACTGTATTGTTCATACTGCACAATGACACTGCAGCCCTTAAACCGTATCTTACACCAGATAAAGCACCATCGATTACCTCCGAAGCAAGTGGGCCCGGGAGAACAGGATATTACGAGCTTCCCCTAGGACGCCCAAGGGCTGCTGCTTGATTTATGGAACCTTAGAGGATATTTCGTAACGATATCTTATAGCGATTATTTTTGTCAGTTTTAAACACTGGAGCTAAAACTGGCACGTAAATTTCCTTTATGGCAATAAAGTAAGCTTTATGGTGCGTCATTTAAAATTAAGTTTAAATTGACTGTGATTGTCTTTCTCCAATTTGCTTACTATCGCCCGCTGTATTATTCAAATGTGTAAAAAAATGTTTAGTAAAAAAGAGACTGAGACTGGCCCAACAAAATAAATACTGTATGGCTTACATAAATTACATTACTAAAATAAAAATATGTATAACGAATAGCCGCAAAATAGAGACGATTTCCTACAAAGATTACGCCAGGGCCAGCTATACAAATGGTTGCAGATGAATCGAACCGAAGACATACGACAAACCTGTTTCTGCAGAGCAAAATTATTTTCCTTTCAAGTTCGCTTACACTTGCTTTAGTCACACCCATTAAGCGGGGTAGGGAGGTGGGGGTGGGGGGTTAGCTCATCGTAATCGTTTATTAAAGAAAGGTTTATAAAATATCTTATCGCCGATAGTTGACGTCTACCATTTTGTGGCAAATATTAAATCTAAACGTATACTGTGTACATGCCTGTACTCATTTAAAGATTCTACCCCAAGATTTAAGTTTCTCAAAAGAATCGCAAACCCAATTATTTTCACCAT